>CABHPP010141436.1:5604-16891 GCA_902168425.1 Peromyscus attwateri | reverse complement strand
ACACACACACACACACACACACACACACACACACACACACACACACAAACACACATACTTACCCAACATACCACCACCACCATCAACACACACACCACCACTACCACCACCATCACTACCTCACATACCACCACCACCATCACCACACACCACCATCACCACATACAGACTACCATTACCACATATGGCACCACCAGCAGCAATATCTATAAACTATCTCTGGGCTGTTTGCTAAATTTATGTTTGATAAACTCAGCATATATTTTTTCTTTTTTCAGTGTTATCAAATATGCTATAGCAGACATCATCCACTGTGACAAATAATGTCATCTTAACACTTTCAATAGCCTTCTTTCTATTGGATAAATATGCTCTGAATAACTAATTTTAATATAGCTTTAAGATGATCTTTAGACCAAAACTTAATATCTAGACAATATTTAGGAACCCTCCACCAAGCTGACGTCTCTTTTAAGCTTTAACCCAGAAACATTGTTAAGTAAATGTTCAAAGAAGGTTTGAGGTACATGTGTTTAGGTTCAGATGAATACGTCAACATAAAAGTTTGAGTGAAACTCAAATGAACAGGATGTCAAGTGGGATTTCAAAAATCATGTCTCAGTACAGCTGTGTGTTTTATTTATTTTGGCCACTGACAATGTATCTACTTAAAAAAGACTATGCAGGACCACCAGACGATTTTCTTTTACTCCACCCATTCTTTTCTAACAAGATATTTACTGGGCAAATTCATTCCTACTTTCACTGTCATAATGAAATGTTTTCTTCACCAGAAGTTTTATTTTTCCCAATGACACCAATTTTCTAGCTTGCTCAAACAAAGAACAGTTTTGTGTTTTCCCCTGCATCC
Organism: Peromyscus attwateri; assembly: GCA_902168425.1. Lineage (NCBI taxonomy): Eukaryota > Metazoa > Chordata > Mammalia > Rodentia > Cricetidae > Peromyscus > Peromyscus attwateri. The sequence continues at coordinate 16,020 of CABHPP010141436.1, read as the reverse complement.
TGATAGAGGACTATTATTTAGTCTATAATGTTCTCTGATTTTTTTTATCCTTCCAAAGCATCATAAATTTGCCACATAAAAAGTCATGGATGTTTGGAATCTGGAGCATAACCATGCTCATTAAGTATACATTTAAAAACCTTCAAAATAAGAGTGCTATCTTATCCTCACCTAGAATGGAAGTGACTTGAAGGTACTGTATAAAGAGCTACCCCACAAAAATGGCTTCTGCTAACCAGAGATCTTAAAATGTTCATGTGGGAGACTAAGAGACGGTAGACGGAGGATGGACTGACTGATACATATTATTATCCCTCTCAAGTATTTCCCATGTGCAAGGCCTGTGGAAGCAACAGATGGCCTACAAGAGAGCTGAGGAGCTGTTGGACAAAGAAGCCCTTGGCAGAAAGTTCTCTTCTCAAGTGACTAACTCATCTGGGCAAGGAAAGTGGTGCCTGAGATGTTGGGACTGAGTGAGGGGAAGTCAGGCCGACAGGCTGTGCTGCCTTTCTTGTCCTTGGCTTTAGAGCAGTGCACAGTCTTCTGTTGTTCCTGGAACCACTCAAGCATATAATGAATGGAGTACCAGTGATTGGAAACGGTCGACCTTAGATGATATTTCCTCAAGTTGTTTTCTTTCTACAACTTGGTAACGGATTTTTCTAACTTCAACAATATGTTTGAAGTGCTTCTTGATTTTATTTGCTGTTGCCCCCTCCCCCAGATCCAAGTCTGTCCAGTTATCATGTCATTTTTTGTCAACACTGAAAATCAATGACTCTGAAGTCTTACACATTTTCCTTGGAAGGTTATCCGATCCTTAGCAAACAAATAAACTAAAGAGCCATTCTGGCTTCTCCGAAGAAATGGAGACTTTTTGGTTTCCTTTGAATGAGTTCAGTTTTCAAATCTGCAGCTCAGGTTCACTGAATTCCACATAGGTCAGGGGAGAATGAGGGATGTTTGAAAGCTCCTTAGGCATACAAGGATTGGAGCTATGGGAGGCTGATCAACTATGGTGTACCAGTATCCAGGTAGTTAACTAAAGGGACAATCAGAGGGTTCCAGTTCACATAGTGATGCCTTGTGACTGTGACAAGAGATAAGCTAGACATACCTGAGTTGAAATCCCAGTTATGCTAGTAACTGGGTCAATGGCCTTAAACAGATTTCTATGGGTCAGGTGCTTCAAGCCTTAAACCTCTGGACTAACATGAGGATTTACATGTGTGTGTCTCTATGTGCTGGCCATTAGGCACATTTAATTTTTTTTGCATTCCTAAGACATATGAAGCAAAATACTACTATTGTTTTGCTTTAACATGTGAACTGTGGTAGAAAAGACACTTGGTCAAAGGTTATATAGTAGCAAACGGAAGAGTTACGGTATCAACCTAGATAGTTTGCCTCCAGTGCTCTTGTTTGTTGTTTTGTTTTGTTTTGTTTTTGCCCACTGTGCTATAATAATTTATCACCTGATGTAGAAAGACCATCTGCTAATAGAGTTTAACATGTCCCTATAATAGAGACTATTTACAAGCTTGAGTGCATGTTGGAGCTATGGATTTGTTTCCACATCTCTGACATGAACTATGTGAAAATATAAGATTTTGCTTAGAGAATTGGCTAGTTCTAGTTGATAGCTCCACAAGCTGTGTGTGCAGGAAGACTTATCCCTTTTAAGTACTGAGCATAAACCTAGGGAAGCTGGAGATGCTCTGGGTTGGTTACAGATGCTAAGTATCTTCTCACTTCCTGCTTGGGCACGCACATGCAGTCGCCCTCATGTAAAAAGAAAAGGAGAATAGTTGCTTTGATACAGCTCTAGCTAAGAGGTTAAACCTGGTGGATAGAGAGCCCCTGCCCCAATTTTCATAAACACAAGCCAGTGTCAGCTCTTAATCATTTTGTTGAAGGTTGCTGCTGTTGTCCCTTATGAAAGGGGCCTTCCCCATGGCTCCCGTAAACACTACCCACTCATTTCCTCCTCCCTAGACAGCTGAAGATTTAATCTGTTAATTTCACAACACTAACACAAATCTTAAAATACCAAAGTTCTACCTTATTTTCAGATTTCAATTCAACTTAATTTTTTGGTGGTGTTGTTTTTCACACATTCCTTGATTTTTGGCACTATCTCTTAACTTGATCAACTCTCTCCAGGTCCACAAGGAACTAACTTTCTCCAGTCTTGACTTGTTTCCTAGCCTTCATGACTCTGTTTCCACTGGTCACATATTTGGGGTGTTAATGGCATATGTGTGTGGAGGGGATGCCTGTGCACGTGTGGATGCATGTTCATAGTGTGCGGGTACACATGGAGGTGGTGTGTATGCATATACGTGTGCTTGCCTGTGGGGGCCAGATGTTGATGTGAAGTGTCTTCCTCACTTTCTCTCCACTTTGTCTACTGAGGAAGGATCTTACATTGAACATGGAACTCACTGTTTGGCAAGTTTAACTAGTCAGCTTGCCCTGGGGAGCTCTTGTCCCCCCCTCCCAAACACTACAGATGGACCACCACACCCACCCAACTTTCACTTGGGTTCTGGGGACCTATATCCCAGTCCTCACCCTGCACAGCAGACACTTTCTCCATGGAGCCACATCCCAGCCCTTGTCAATAGGTTTATTATCCGCCTGTCAAGTTAGCTTGTCCAAAAGATACATTTTGCTGAAAAACTGTTATCCTGTGATGATTCCTCATTGTCTGAGGGTAGAAGATACATTCTGAATGTTGTTGATTACATACAGATGGGTGAGTTTTGAATCTTTTTAATAAATTAGTAGTGAGACACATAGGATGTAAGGTGGGTGAAATACATGGCATTTTCGTGTCACCACGTCCTGCCATTGTTTTGTTTGCGTTATGATCCCAGTAGGTTGAAAAGTTGGTTTACAAATCATTTCCACACATTTAGTTTGTTTTTGCTTTGTTTCTTGTGCAAGCTTGTTTTGATGGAGAAAATTCATTTTTAGTTTTTTTTCCTTTTAGTTCAATAATTCCTTATTATTGATTAATTTGAATTTCTTATTTTTCCTTAAAATCCCCTAAATTAAAAAATCCTCCTGATTGGCTTTTGCTCTTGTATTTAGCTCTTGTTGACTCTTAATATGCACACAAATATATGCACATAGCTAAATTATTATCACTACCAATCCAATGTATCTGTATATTCCCTCATGTAGTGACCATTCTGCAGTAAGAACGTATAAGACATATTTTCTTTTCAGTTATAACACAGTTACTATCAACTATAGTTACCATGCCACCCCTTAGATTCTCGGAACTGATTCTTCTCACAAGACTGAAATTTGGTACTTTCAGTATAGTGATGTTGTATCCTACACCTTTAATAAATTAACATATGAGTGTGTGTGTGTGTGTGTGTGTGTGTGTGTGTGTGTGTGTGTGTGTGTTCAGGCTTTCTCTATATAAATCTACTCATCTGACTGTGATAATCACCACCCTTTCCTGTTTAGGTGTCTTTGACAGATTTTTATTATGGCTAAGACTCACAGTGTGGCATAGAATATAATATAAATTGTGACAGTGGGAATTATTGTCTGTGCCTAATAATGAGAAAAACTACTATCTAACCGGTATCTAAAATATGAAAAATGATGATGTATATTACCTAATTTTTATATATGGTTTTTCTCTAGGTGTTCAATAAACCAACTGATGAACAAAAAAGCCAATCAATCAATAAATGGGGATAGATAGATCAAGTGACCCGGAAGACCCCTCAGGTAGGGGAAGCACAACACTGCTTGGGCTTTTTTTTTTTTAGAAACCTTTTTTGGGGAGGCATGTATTTACTTATTTTATGTTAACAAATGTTTTTCCTACATGTATATACATACACCACATATCTACCTAGTCCCTGTGGAGCTCAGAAGGTGTCAGAACCTGTGGAGCTAGATTTAGAGATGGTTGTGAGCCATCCTTGTGGGTGCTAGGAACTTAACCCAGTCAGTGCTTTCACCCTTTGTGCTGTCTCTTCAGTCCCTATTTGGACATTCTTGAATGAACTCACATGTGAGATCCAGACCCATACAATGAATAAACTGAGCTGAGCAACCAAATCCTAACGTCCTGGCAATTTTAGCAGACAAGCAAAAGCTGTTATTTCTCATTGAAAAAATAAAATTTGCATTGATTACTCAAACAGACTGACATTCCTTTGCATTGACATGGTAAATCTGCAGCAAGCATAGAGCTAAACAGCATGCTCACGGGAAACAAGGGCAGCGTCAAATTAATACGCTGTTTTCCTTGCTTCAACGTGAGCAACAGGCACCGTTTGGTTCTGCTTAAGCATTATCTATTCCAGCTTATACATTATTTACTTTCCTCGATGTAATAATAATACTAGGGCACTGATGCATTTTTTCCATGTGAGATAATTACATAAATTAAGTTAGTCCAATACTCACACCTAGCCGAGTTCAAAACAATTTTTTAATGTTTTGATTATAAGCAAGTAAATGAACATATGTCCAATTACATTTTGGGTGCAATGGCTTTAGACACCACATCTTGGCATTATGTTTTATTAGCTAAGAGTTCACATATGGTTTCCATGTCTCCAAGCTGTCTTTAAGGACACGGAGTTGTATAACCCAAAGTTGTTTTCTTTCCTTCCCTCTCCCAACCCCTCCCAATGGCTTACATATGCTCCCTCACAGAAGGACCTCTCAGTTTTAAAGAGTGTGTGTGAAAATCTGAAAATTTGCTGATGCATTGAAGAAATGAAGAAAGCATTGCTTCTCACCCTCAAGTTTTTACCTAATAAAAGATTCCTAAGTGAATACCAGCATGCTCACTTTTGAAACAGGACTATTCCTATGTGCACAAATCAAGCTCACCTTGACTGTGCCCTTTACTTTGGCTTTGTGACTGCTAGCATGATCCTGTCACCTCCCTCCTGAAGACCCCCCTCCAAGCTTTGGGATGTAAGAAGGGGGAACCTGAAATGTGTAGGACACATTTCCTTCTGTGTAAAGGATGGGAATGGGAGGGAAGAGCACAAAGCGAACATTCATCTTCCTCTGGCTGCAGCATGCTCTGAGTATCTATGTTACTGATGGAGTTAATGATTTGGAAAACTGCAAGACTGGTATTCTGGCAAGGCTTACAAACTCAGTTTCTGGGCATTAGGATAACAGCTTTGTGACTTTTTAAGGTTGTTGCCTTAACAGCTCAAGAACCTTGAATTAACTAAATCTCCTTTTCTTTTATTTGATCTGCCTATATTTTGGGACTATTATATTCAGCCTGCAGAAAAAGTGAGAAATTAAATATACTGTTGATTCACAAAGATTTCTGAAACTTCATGTAGGAATAGTATTCAATCAGTGTGTACACTTGGAGTCCACTATATATTTCACTTAAAGAGAAAGCAGTGAGATCCTGACACAGTCAAGTATGTTCAATATTGAGCTTGAATGTTAAATATAAACAGATACACGTTATATCAGGATGTCAGAGGCTTGGCTTTCAAGAACCGTAAGTTTAAAGCATTCCAGTGTTTGTAAGCAACTGTTAAGAAACAAGGCAGTGGCTATTCCTGCTTGAACATATGCTATGTCCTTCGAGAGGCATGCATAAGTTGAGTGTGCTGGGGAGCTGGTAAGATGCAAAAGTCCAGTAGGTTTTCTTATCTCAACTTTATGTGCATAAAAGTCTTTAATTAAAGCTCGAAACCTTTAACTCCTTGTAGAAAATGGGCCATAAAAGAAATCCAGCTGCTTAGTAAGTGGCTTTCATCTTTTATTTATAAAGTCACTAACAGTCTCAAAGGGCCACTTAATTTGTTTTAAGTTAGTTTCTTGTGTTTGAGTAGGATGTGTTACACTAGTGTTATCTAAACATTGGACTTACTATCTTGTCATGTATGTTCAAATATAAATAGTGCACCACCCTACAGTTCTGAGGGACTTGTTTCTCAGATACATCTTTTACTTAACCACCACCATTTTGATCATTTTGTCTGTTTGGAAAGTTACTTTTTACAACAAGTTGTCAACAAATGTTAAAGTTTTTGTTGCAAAAACTTGAAACAGGAGTCAGGATGATACAAATTGTTGAGTCTGGAATGTCAGCTTCTTTTCAATCTTTCAAAACTACACCTTCAGGGAACAGAAACTAATGTCAATAAGGTTCTAGCTAAGAGGCAGGACTGTCTGATAGTGCTGAGCCTAGTGACATAACTGCCTATATCACATGCTATCATGTCTGTTTTGGTAAGTGTTAATTATCAATTGGACGGAATATAGAATCACCTGAGAGATGGGCCTCTAGACAAACCTGTGGGGATAATCTTAATTAACTTAATAGGGTTGAGAGGACAGCCCAATGTGGGTGGCACTGTAACATGGCTGGGATCCTGGACTGTGTAAGTGGAGAAAGGGGTGCTAGGCAGCAGTCTGCATGCACTGTTCTCTGCTTCCTGACTGTGGGCGCCATGTGAACAGCTGCCTCATTCTCCTGCTGCAGACGGTATGTCTCAGTCATGGTGGACCGTAACCTTGAGCTGTGAGCCATAACTCAAGTTGCTTTTGTCAGAGTATTTTATCCAGACCACACGAAAAGAAAACAGGAAAGCACCCACGGAAACTATGGTGATTGAAGACTGTTTGTAAGGTTGCATAGGCTGACGGGACTTACTGACTTCCCTGCTGCTGCCATCTTTTTGATGTTTCCATTGGTATTATTTAGGGATATTATTTAGGGAGAGTTCACAGCCTCGTATTAATGTCCTCAGGAAGAACGGCTCCTGCCATAGAAGCGGAAGCAGTAAGGACCAGGTATGAAACTGTTCTGAGTGTGGTACTGTGCTAAGTGCTCTGCATGCATTTCCTCACTTAGTACTGCATCAAAAATCTCATCTCCAAGATGAACATGGAAAAAGTGAACAGAAAGCAACGTATACACCGAGAATGAAAATGATCACTTCATTTTTGTGTCATACGCAGGCTTTTTTTTTTACTAACTTTTAATTTCTTTCTCTTATATTTTAATCCATGAAGAATTCTTTGACATATACACAATAGAATTTCGTTGTTTTTAATTGCTTCTTGATCTACATCTAAGTTGTAAAAGCTTTTCACACTCACACTTCATGGCCATTTTCCTATGAATTCAAATCTTTGATCCTCTTTGGGATTGATTTTGGCATAGTGCATGAGGTAGGGCTCCACTTTATTTTCTACCAGATGTTTGTCCAGTTGTTCAGCATATTTATTGAATAAATCCTTTTCTTCCATCTATAATCCCACCTTTACCATATGCTAAATTCTTCTATGTATCTGAGTCTCTTTGTGGCTTTTGGGGGCTGTTGGTTAATCAATCTGTCAAGTCTGGTGCCAGTATGACAGTTTTAATTATCTGAGCGTTGTAACATAGTTTCACATTGGGCCCACCGCTTCCTCGTCACACTCATTTGTCAGAATTGCTCTTGTTCTATTTTCTTATTCATTTTTCCTGCACAAATTTCAGAAACAACATTTCTGCTTCCAGATAGCTCCTCTTCTTTAGAAATTAACATTAAATGCAGAGGCTAATTAGGGGGAAATACTTAAAGTAGCATATATTACTACAAGACATTTAAAAACTCATTTAAACCATGGTTTATTTTGTAGTATTTCATAGTTTATTCTCATAGGCCTTATGCATCTCCTGCTGGAATATTCTTCCATATTTCACTCATCTTTAATTGTTATGATAGAAAGTGCTGCCTGGTTTGTGTCTTACATTGCATTTCTCTCTATATATATAATGGCAGATGAATTTAGCATGTCAACATTTCTGCTAACAAGTTTGCTAACCATATTTATTCCTTATGAAGACCTGCAATTCATTTTATTGACATTTCTAAGTAAACAAACATATTATTATCAAATAATGATAGATTCCTTTCTTCCCAGTATTTAGGTTTTGTTCCCCCTTTTTACCTTGCTGCACTGGATAAAGCATGAGTGAGTTAGGACTCAATTATAAGTGTTCTTCAAATTTCACTCCCAAACCTCACTTCTGATCTACTTCTACATATGCCCTAGAAAAGATTACCTTTTTTCTGAAAGATAATAACAGTCTTTAAATGAGCATTGTGATTATTGTAAATGGAGATCAAGGCAGTAAAGGAAGAAAAAATGAGGATAAGCATAAAAACTATATGAAAAGCCAAGGAAATTTCTAAGTGATGAAATATTTCTTTACTCTCATCTTAAAAATACTACCTTTCCTGTAGTATTCATGGCCATAAAATCAGTACAATGAACAATATGTCCTTGGGGTATAAGATTAAAAAATGCATTGAGAAAATTTAACCAAATTAAATAGATGTTCCCATAAAAATAGTTTTTTAATATAATTATGTTCAACATTTTAATTAAATAAAATTTCAATTGTGTAATATGAAGTTTTGTATTCAAATAGCTGGACACTTTAAGATGACTAGATAAGTTTTTCTAAGTTAGTGAACTTTAGATAGAATTGTCAAATGTTGATATGTTCTAAACTATTTGTTTAATATCATGTTTGATATTCAAGGGACAGATTACAGGTGGGTGAAAGAATCATCTATCCCTATATGAAAAATGAGCATATGAAATAATGACAACGATGAAACCAACAAGGACCTGAGCTACTTGCTGTGGTGAATATTACCTATTTAAAATATTGGTCTCAAAAATAACTTCTCAGTGAGTGCTTTATGAAAGAAAGAAAGAAAGAAAGAAAGAAAGAAAGAAAGAAAGAAAGAAAGAAAGAAAGAAAAGAAAGAAAGAAAAAGAAAAAGAAGGAGAAAGATGACGTGGCCAGTCGTTGCTGAAAAACTGTTCAGACTGGCACTTCCCAACTCTTGGAAGATTATTAAGCCAATTTTTTTTTTGAGTCCACTAGTTGATTCCCAACTGTTTTACATCAGAGAATGAAAACAAGAAGGGCCCAGCCAAGACCACATCGGTGACTGCCAGCCCCGTTATATGCCAAACATAAAAGCAACAAGTCCAGATGCTTTGATCCTTGCATTTTTGGACTCAGCCCAATGCTACAGACGGAAAAAAAAAGCACAGCTCATGTTAGGACAACACACATTATAACTAGAAATCAATCAATAGCACTGTGACCTTCAAACTCAGTAAACGTTTGGAGTTGGTTTCAGAGTATGTAATCTAAATTGAGGATTGGAAGTTGGAACTGATCCTAAGCTAACAGAAAAAAAATGTATATTTTTTAAAGTAGAGAGATTAAAGGAAGCAACAGATGAAGTTTTCATTTGTATGTGTATGTATGTGCGTGTACATGGACATAAGTATTCATAAAGAAGGGATTCTAATTTAAACTACTCAAAATGGATAGACAAAGAAACCCACCACAACACAGACCTCTTTCCCTGCGTGTAATTAAGAGAGAAACTGGATTGCGGCAGCAAAGCCTCGTGGAAGGAAATTAGGAACTTTCTACCAATTTTGAGATAATTTAAGAGGTGAGTCATTTGGTTGCTAGGACACTGTCTTGACTTATAGCAGCACCCTCGGCCTGCCAACTTATGAAATGACTAGCCAGGGCTTTGGCAGGGTTAGGAGTCCAACACAGGTATATTGGAGAGCTGGCAACGGCAGAGCTGAGCCAAAGAGAGGACAGCCAAGCTGATTTGGGCACAAGGAAAATTGCTGCCCCAACTCCTGTGTCACAGTCACCGCCTGTGACCAAGTGAGTTACTTGAAAACAGCCTTTGAAGGAGAAGAAATATCCGTTTAAAAAAAAAGCAAAAAACAAACAAACAAGCAAAAATCACCTGAAGAGGCTGAAGGATCTGGCCACCAAGAAATAATGGAAAATAATTTTACATCATTTACTTTGTTTTGTTTTTAAATTTTATAATCGTGGTTTGACTGCATTGTCACAGAATTTCTGTCTAGACAGCATTATGTTCAAGCCTCACCTTTGTATTGTAAGGTTTGAATTGTCCCTGGCACCAAATGAGCTATGCAAGCACAAAAGCCAATTTACAGGAATGCTGATTAATGCCCAAGAACCTATCATTAAGATCTCTCTTCTCCCTTTCCTTGATTTTTTTTAAAGATACACTTTTCTCAGTCAGAAAAGTAAATTAGTGGTGCAGATAATACCCAGTAATCTCTGCTGACAGGTCAGAAAAGCAACATGCAGACAATTTAACACTTTTCAATCCTTCCAGAAATGAAAGAAGTCAATTGATGGAATCAGTCTGCAAAACAAACTTTCATTTTTGCAACATTTACTGACCCAAAATGTCTCACAACACCTTCAAGGAAGCTGGGTCTGGAGAAATGATCACATTAACATTCTACCTGTATTGCCCATCTGTTTGGATGTCTACAAGGGGTTCATATGTATAAGGTGGAACCTACTAGTATACTAAATAT
>CABHPP010141435.1:34003-47313 GCA_902168425.1 Peromyscus attwateri | reverse complement strand
TTCCTCCTGCAGTGGTCCTACCTCTCCGAAGGAGCTGGTACTTCCTGTGTTAAAGTCTTTATATAGTCTCTGTTCTGCCTTCTCATTGGTTGTAAACCCAACCACAGGACTGCCTCATTACAGCCTGTCTGTATAGACCTCCAGGTGTTCTATGGTTGGTAATGAGATTAAAGGCATGTGTATCCAATGCTGGCTATATCCCTGGACACACAGAGACTTACCTAGCTCAAATGTACACCACCACTGACCTGCTTTCCTATGGCTTGCTAATAGCTCTGACCCCCAGGCAACTTTATTTATTAACATACAAATAACATTTTGGTACAAAGAAAATATCACCATAGAGGCCCACTGATTTTTTTTTGTTGTTATTAATATTGTATCCAGCTACTTTGCTGAAAGTGTTTATCAGCTGTAGGTGTTTCCTGTTAGAATTTTGATGATTGTTTACTCATGCTTTCTCATCACCCTCAAATAAAGTTTCCTAGACTTCTTCCTTTCCAATTTGTATGTTTATCAATCTATGTATGTTGAACCATGCCTCTTTCTGGGATGAATCCTACTTCACCAAGGTGAATGATCTTTTTGATGTTTTCTTGGATTAAGTTTGCAAATAACTTATTGAGAATTTTTGCTTCTACATTCATAAGGGAAATTGGTCTGAACTTCTTTTTCTTTCTTTGATCTTTATGAGGTTTTGGTATCAGGGTTGCAGTGGTCTCTCAAAAAAACAGAAGAAGCTCAGAATCCCAGTTGTACTGGCTGGCCACTCTCAGTGCTGGGTTTATAGGCATATGTCTGATTTTTATGTGGGTTTTGGAACCTAGACACAATTCCCTTTGCTTGAATAGCATCTATTTTACTTATACAGTTCTTTTCCTTGACTTTGAGATGTAGGTTATCCACCTGACTTCCATTATACTTCTCTATTACTTCTGTTAGTAGAAGGAGTTTTGCCCAAATCCTACTGTTCTTGCATCCCTGTCCTAAATTTCTCTGAAATTACTGCTTTCACCAGTCATGTTCATCACTAAGTAGCTTGTACAGGATATTTCATTCCTATGTCAGATTTGGTTCTTCTAGTTTATGGTATCACAAAATAGACAAAGATATCCTATTTTCATTCAGTTCTTAAGTAGAAGAAATGAATAAGGCTATTTCATTAAACATGATCTCAACAATATTTCATGAGATGAATTCTGTTTAATTAGTTTAATTAACAAAAGCTCTGGCAATGGATATCTTCATATTTATAACGTTATCCTTTTAAAATCTGATTAAAATCAGAAGAAATTTGTTTTTAAATGTCAATATTTAAGAAATATTTCCATATGTTAGAGAAACCTTAGCTATATACTTTAACATATCGTCACTGAAAATGAATTTCTTTAAACATATATTTACAATTGCTTCTATATTATAACTTTTATCCCATTTTAAATATTTTCATTGACCAAATGTAATTACTATTTACATTTTTAAAAAGCAAATTGCACTATTAATGTTTATAGTTTATTTTCCATTTGTAATTATGAAGTACACCTTATAGTTATTTCCATTAAATGTAATGGAAAGTCCTTATATTTTGTTTTTGGTCAATTGCTCGGTAATGTGATGAATATAATGTTTTAATTTACCTTGATATCCTTGAACCTTAAGTGCTAATATGTAATCTTCATTTGTCCTCTTCAGTTTCCTTATTTAACCATAACAATTTCTTCAGTTTTACTCTGCTTTGTTAATGGATCAATATACCTCACCATTAATACCAGTTCATTTAGTGTATTATTAGTTAGAACCACTCTTACTTTGTGATCAGTTGGGTCACATCAACTTGATGAAGAGATAACGCAATTCGTTCTTTCATAGGATGCCTGAATGAAGTGACAGCTAATCAATGACTGCCTTTGTCCTTGTGTTCTTCAGCTGTCCCAGATAACACATATCAATCAGTGAGGAGTAACTCAGCATCAGCTATAATTACCTCAGCAAAACAGTCACTAGTGTCCTATCAGCTCTCAAACATTAAAAGCAAGTGAGAATTAATGTCATTCAATATTCAAGTTCATTGTCCTATATATTACCTTAATTAACAAAAAGAAATATTGGGTTAATTTTACCTCTCAGACCTATTCATTGATTTTTATATTAGCACTTTCTTGTCCTTGACTTAGTACTCAAGAGATTTTTAGCCTTTAATTATATCCATAGATTAAAAAACATATACCAATCAAATTCATGGAATGGTGTGAATTAAAACACCCATGAGGCTTAATATAAAAATAAAAAATATTGCTAGCTACTTACTTGTATGGCCTTGAGCAAGGTGCTTCAATTATATAAACATTTTTCTCTTTCTTTTCTCATGGTTAATAATTCAAGAGATGTTTAGCAGCATAAAAGTAAAAATAAATGTATAGGCAAACAGCAAAGGTATTATTCAAGGAAAAAATGTTTGAATATTTAAAATCAAAGAAAGAGGGTTATATAATTCAGTATATCTAATCATTTTATGAGCAGAAAATTGTGTTTTAAGATAAAGAGCTAAAACAAGAGTAAAGTAAAACTGTGTATTATGTTTTTGTTTTGATTTTTTATTAAGAAATTTTTTTAATTCATTTTACCTACCAATCAAAGATCTTCTTCCTTCCTCCTGATCCTCCAGTCTCCCCCTCCCAACTCAACCTCCATTCCCTCTCATGGGGAGTCAGCAGAGCCTGGTACATTCAGTAGAGGCAGGTCCGAGCCCCTCCCCCTGCCTCAAGGCTGTGCAAGGTGTCCCATCATTGGTACTGGGTTCCAAAAAGCCTGCTCATGCACCAGGGATGGATTCTGATCCTACTGCCAGGGCGCCCCCTAAGCAAATCAAGCTATACAACTCTCTTACTATGCAGTGGGCCTAGTCCAGTCCCATGCAGGCTCCATATCTGTTGATCTAGATTTCATGAGTTCTCACTAGTTTGGTTTGGTCATCTCTGTAGGTTTCCCCATCATGATCCTGATGCACTTGCTCATAGAATCCCTCTTCTCTCTCTTTGACTGGACTCCTGGAGCTCGGCCTGGTGTTTGGCTATGGAACTCATCATCTGCTTCCATCAGTTACTGGAGAAAGGCTCTATGATGACAGTTAGGGTATTCACCAATCTGATTACTGGGGTAAGCCAGTTCAGACACACTCTCCACTATTGCTAGTAGTCTAAGATGGAGTCATCCTTGGGGATTCCTGGGTACTTCCCTAGCACCCAGTTTCTCACTATCTCCCCATGCTGTCTCCCTCTATAAGGGAACAGGATGGTAAAACTGTATATTTTGAATATATATTAATGGCCACAGCAATTTGAGTAAATTGTAGAATTTAAGATTGACACATTATTTTCCCATTGTAACCAAATTAAATAAATTATGATTATAATCTTAAAACTATACTTTATAAACTTTGAGTAATTTATATTTTTTTAAGTTTGCTAAATGGTTTGAATTTATTTTTATGTGTTTTCGAAAATAGATGTTTTTAAAAAAGTGAAACATTTCTTTTCATGAAAATTTAGAGTTGATATATTCATATCTTATAAGCACACATTTCTTTATTTAACTTTTTAAAGAAAATGGTTGAGCAATTTGCAATCTTGCAATGTGCAATTTATATTGTCAACATACCTGACATTCAATATCTCATGGGCCTGTTCTCCAAGGTTGTTAGGATGTGTGGATCTGGGTATCAAGGACCAGAAATTACAAAATCTGCTAGGCATTCTCCCTAGGCTCCCAGATAACCAATATATATGGTTCCTGCCACAAAGTAATACTTTAGGGATCCTTGGACAAGTTGAAATACAGCAACCTTGATCATAGGCAATCTGGAAACATCAGCACTTGTTTAGAAAGAACTCTAATTTGGAAATGATACAACAAATTATATCTCTTAACAGATTTCACCCATGGTTCATAAAAGCATGTGAATGTTAGTAAAAAGAAATTCCTTTAGCAGTTAGTGTAGTAGACTGGGAAAACAACATTCTATTGGTTTAGATGAAATTAAATATTGGCTTAACGCATAGCTCAGTGGTAGAGTATTTTCTTAGCATACATGGATGCATGAGTTTCATCTAAAACACTGCAGAAAACAAAATTTCATTTGAAAATAACAAAAAGAAGTAATGAGCTAAGGCAGCCCCTTTTTCTATAAGAAGCACCAGCTTAGATCTTGACATCTTATACAAGTTCTTGTGAGGTAGGAGGCAAGGAGACTCCTACCCAGTCCATCACAGCCTGGGTTCAAAGTGAAGACTGTAGCCCACCCTGTTACCCCGAGTGATGATCAGTTCAGGAGGTATCAGTTTTACTCCTTGTCTGGCTTTCACACATTCAAGTAAGGATCACCTCAGCCACCTCAACAGCAAATCAGCAGTCCTCTGTAAGACTGAATTTCAAGTGGGCATGGCTTTATGCATCTCACAAAGAAACCTGGACTATTTAAGAATAAACTTGGAGTCTAGAGTAGAAGAGAGTTACTGTTTGACTATTGTTTGTGGGTGTGATAGTTAGAAGCCCAGTTGGATTTTACGTATGTGTGGTTTAAGTCAATAGTTTATTTTTCTTTAATGTTGTCTCTTTACCTTTTTAATCCTCAGCCGGGCGGTGGTGGCGCACGCCTTTAATCCCAGCACTCGGGAGGCAGAGCCAGGCGGATCTCAGTGAGTTCGAGGCCAGCCTGGGCTACCAAGTGAGTTCCAGGAAAGGCACAAAGCTACACAGAGAAACCCTGTCTCGGAAAAAACAAAAACAAAAACTTTTTAATCCTCATTTTAGTTTAGTTCCCCTTTCCAATTAACTGTTTTATGGATACTTATAGTATTGTTCATTAGTTTTAAGCCACTATTTTTTTTAACTTTTGTCTCACTAGACTGGAACTTTATGATTGTTCTTAACTTTTCTACAACTACAAATGTCTTTTCCTCTACTGCTTCATACCTATATCAACTGCATATTGTCTTCCATACCTCCATCCTATAGCCTTATTTGTAATGTACACTTTTCTCCTCTTTCCTTGACTCCTACCCTAGTTCACTGAATTGTTACTGATAACTTGTGCTGTAAAATATCTACAAAAAACACACCTTCTTCAACTAGTTCCCTAGTGTTGCTGTACCTAATACATTAACAGGGACACAAGTATAGAGCACAATCATATAATGTAGCTAGAGAGGAAAAATATGGCTAACAAATAAATGAAGACAATCATTGTGTCTCCCCTGGTTAAAAAAAAAAAAACCTATAGAAAATACATTTCAATGAAGAAAGCTGAAGAGGACTCACAGAAACTAAAAAGAACAAATAAAGTTGAAAAGGAGAAAATTAAAAACATAGGGCTACTTCTAACAGAAGAGAGGCAGAACATTCAATAACAAAAACCCAATCCCAAAAGATATGAGACAACAAGACACTGGGACTCATTTCCAACTTCCAGGTGCCCTGGAAGGAAAGCTATAACAGCAGAGTTATCTGTACTGTCTGATTTTAAAGAGAATTAATGATCAGATAGAAGATTCAAGTAAGGAGATCCCCAAATTAAAGGAATCTGTTGAGCCATAAACAAATTAATTGAAATCATGAATGGATTTGAAGAGAAGGTCTAAAATATGAAGAAAGTTTTTTAACTTTGGAATATTTTTATTTTAACCAGGGAATATTTGACAAAGGAGGTAGAAGAACTATGGGAGCCACAGGATGAAGAGAGGTGCTGTGTGGCACTATAATATTGATACGGCAATTTTCCAATAACGAACACATAGCACCTATGACTACTTTTATGGAGTCTAAAAATAAAATATAGCGAGATGTGAGTATGTGAGTATATGCAATTGGGGGAACAGGCTGAGCAGTGGTAGAATTGGAATTAGAGTTTGTAGTCAGGGGAAATGTAACTACATTGCAGTCTATACAAGTATAAAATTGTCAGAAATTAAATAATCCTCCAAATCCAACAAAACAAGTAAAAAGATGGTTTAAGCACATTTGTTGCTCTTACCTGGGTTTGGTACCCAGTAGCCATTTGGTGGTTCATTACCATCTGTAATTCTAATTCCAGGGAATCAGATATAACATCCTCTTCTAATGCACTCAGGCACTGGGCACATGCTGTGCAATACACCCATGCAAGAAAAAATTCATTCTCATTAAATAATATAAATATATGTAAAAAAATCAATAAAATGGATACCAAAGTTTCAATGCAACCCTCAAAAAAAATTCCAATTACCTTTTCCACTGGAATAGGAAAAACAATCCTAACATTTTTGTAAAAACACAAAAGACCACAAATAGCCAACAGAATTCTTAGCAGAAAGAAAAATAGTGGATACATCCTGATACTTGATATACAACAGGGCTATGATGGTAAAGAGACCATTGTACTACCGCAGAAATGGACCTGTGGAACAAAGGAAAATGATTGAAGACCCTGAAATAAATCCATAAAGCCTATACAACTTACTTTTGGCAAAGGTCAAAAAATCTTGTACAAGGAAGAAAACTGTCTTTTCAACCAACAGTGCCACAAAAATGGATATCCATCTGTAGAACATTGCAATTTGATCAGTTTCTCTCATCTTGCAATAAAAAATAAATTTTGAGTAATTTGTGAAATTATGATTAATAAGGATGTGGATTAAAGCTGGACATGGGGGTGCACTCCTTTAATCTTAGCACTTAGGAGGCAGAAGCAGGTGAATCTCTGTGCATTCAATGCCAGCCTGTTTTACAGAGCGAGTTCCAGGACAGACTCCAAAGCTACATAGAGAAACCTTGTCTTCAATAGCAACAACAAAAAAGAATGTGGATTAGTTTGAAGGTCTTTATTGTTTCCTTATGTTTATATATTACTTGCATTGTGCCTATTCATACCTTTAAGGATCATAGGAACTGCCATATAATAATTAATTTCTATTGCTTTACTTGTAAACGTACACATTTATTCCCAGATTTCCCTTGCCATCAAAAATTTATAGGCAATGTGTTAAATTTATGTGGTTGTCAACAAAGAATATTGATAGTATCTGAAAATATATAACACAAATATTTATTTATTTTCTAGTCTACTTGCCTATAAAATATTTCATAATTTCTTGTTCAAAAATATATCTGTACATAATTCTTCTTTCTTGAGCTATATAATAGTCTATTGATTAAAAACTTCATAATCTGTAAGTTTGCTCATTTAGAACAGCATCTGCACATATATTATCATTTATGTACTTTTATTACAGTATTTTGCACTTTTAAAAACTGGACTTCTGCCAGGTACCAATGTCATTTCAGACTCTATGTACATTAAATTTCTTTTTATCTAATAATCTGGTCCATGTTCACTTATATTTTAGAGCAATAATTGACTGCTCTTTCAATACATAATATTCTTTTTGATGTTTCCCAATGAACTGATAAACACTTCCAACTATGTGTGTTAGTTATCTGAGTCTTTCATACTTCCTTCAAATTCTTTCAAGAACTGTGATGTGTATGTGTATGCATATACCTCAATAATAGAAGAAAAATATATTATAAATATGTTATTTTTTTAGGAGCTAAAAGAAGGCATCCCATCATGAACTTAAAAAAGAACATGAAAAAAATACACACACACACACACACACACACACACACACACACACACACACAAAATCTTTCAAAATAAAAATAAATTTACCACAGAATCACCTTGAGGTAACACTTGTGCTAATTAGTAATAGGAAAATTGGATTATAGCCCAATGACTGGCATAGAGTCCTTCATAATGTAACAAATGGTTACATATGCAGTGAAGGTCCATGATATTTTATGAGTTAAAATTAGGTATATTATATAGAAAATATATCTCATCCCCTCAACAGCTTGAAATAGCAAATGGTCACTTTCTTCTTATTCCACAACTATGTGGTGTGAGTCTGTATTATGATCTTCATATTACTCAACTAGGTTCAACATTTAGACAAACCTCAACTAGCTAGTCTATTATAATTTATCAAAGAAACAACATAATTTAAGAAACAGTCCAAGTAAATTCCTCCTCATAACTTCATGAGTAAAGAAAATAATATGAACATGCCTGTTGTAATGAGAGAAACTTAAGTACATTTTTTCTACACTCCTGGAAAATAAAGCATAGATAAATATTTGACTGAATAGTGATAACCTCTACTATAGTCTCTTCATATGTAATGTCCAGCTTCTAATAGATGCTAGGCTAGCAAGGTATGACAAAGGATTTGATATTATAATAATTTAATTTTAAAATAATACAGGTATTTTTGATGGATATTCTTTGGTCACAATAGAAAGAAAAAAAAAACATTTACCTCACTTTCCTATTAGAGAAACCCCTTCATAAAATAAGTGTTTGAAAAAAATATGTTCATTCATTTGTCTATTTATTAATTTATTTGAGACAGCATCATGCTATAATAGTTCCCGATATAGACTAACCTGGCTTCAAACTCACAGGAATTTTCTTGCCTTTATCTCCAAAGTGAGAGTTTAAAGGCATGCTCCATTACTTTTGTAATTTTAACTTAATTTAAAATCTGTCTTTTTCTTTTTAATGTATTTCAGCATTCATCTTAAAGTCTAGACAAAACACAAAGACAAAACACCAGACACCTCTGCTTCCTAACTGTCTGATAGTCATAAACTAGGAGTTTTCCTTTTCTTTACATGACAGTAATTAATTAGGACAAATTGTCATTGCAACTACCAAGAGCAATTCAGATATGTCACACAAAGCAGAAGACACTATGGCGCCTTCTCGCAGGAGGGCAGATGCCATTTATCTCACAAACCTATCAGCAGTAGATGGAATCTGATAACTGTATAGAGAGCTGTGATTTCATCTATCTCAGAAATCTCATTAGTATGCATACTACTTAAAGAATAACTGATTTAGGGCTCACTCAATTTTAAATTTAGTTCAGTATTTTTTCATTCATATCTGAAGAGAGGTTTTGTTTCTTAGTAAAGGAATTTATTTTAATCCCCCCCCCCAAATTATCTAAATCTATATGTGTGTATATAGACAGAGAAATAACATATAATGGCACTTTAAATTATATGTGTGTCAATATAGGAGGAAAAGGTTAAAGGTTTGAAGAATAAGTTGCATTTTGTATAAGGTTTTGAGGAAAATAAGAAAACATCTCTGCTTACTAACTGTATTCTTTCTTAATGTTTATGTATAATACACTCATATCATTGGTATAATAATTCAAAATATAAAATTTGAATTATAGAGTATAATATAATGTATGCATATTTTAATAAATTATTATATATAAGCAACGAAATAATAACAGTACTGTTAATTGGCCATATTTTCTTTTTTTTTTTTTTGGTTTTTCGAGACAGGGTTTCTCTGTGTAGCTTTGCGCCTTTCCTGGAACTCACTTGGTAGCCCAGGCTGGCCTCGAACTCACAGAGATCCGCCTGCCTCTGCCTCCCAAGTGCTGGGATTAAAGGCGTGCGCCACCACCGCCCGGCTGGCCATATTTTCTAATTAAGAGATTTTTTCTATTCATTTTACATACCAACCACAGATTCCCGTGTCCTCCTTCCTCCCGCCCCCCAGCATTCATCCCCAACCCACCCCCCATGTGAAGAATTTGTACAAGATTTTGAAAACATGTGTATAAAGAAGGTGTACATTGTTAAAGCTATGTTTACTTTATATACCTACTTGCAATTTACATATATTTATTTTCATGCTGTTTCGATGTTAACTTACACCATTTGCTAGTTATTAATAAACTATTAATGTCATTATTTATACCATTTCTTGTGAATTAATATGGCATTATATCAAGATATCTATATCCATACATATGTAAATGTTGACAATGTTGTTCATACATTATATATAAGTACAAGCATATATGCATAGAGACTGAAAATTAGTTTTTGTCCAGATTAGAGAACAAATCTATTCAAAAATAAGAATTTATATTGTTCTCTTTATTTCCAGAATACAATAAATACTCCTAAAATAGACTTTCTTGTTGAATCATTTGTCTTTATTTTCAACTATAATATAAGATGAAAAAATATGTGATATAAAACAGAATAGTGGATGAAACTGTTGGTGTCTTCAGAAGGACAAAAGACTACAATTATGTATCAGAAAAGATGTGTCATAGCATAAACTGACTCAAAACAGCGGGGGATTTTTAAAGTTCAGTTGCTGGCATGGAGTAGGTGGAAACTGAGTGCCAAGTAGCTATAACCTCTGTGGTTTCTTTTCACTTCATTAAAGACAAGCTGCTTTCCTCCACTCACTCGTATTTCCAACTCTTCTCAAGTGACCTGCTGCTTTTCCTGTATCTGGACCCTGCATTATTGCTGGATCATTCAATTCAAAGAGTACAAAAACCCTCATGTGAGGAATCAGATGATGCATTATTCCATACTCACAGCCTCCTAAGTCACTACAAAATACAACCCTCATTTTAAAATTTTTTAATGTTTTGAGATTAGAAGTACATTTCCCCCTTCTCTGTCGTCTCTCCAAACTTGCTCATGTAAATTTCTCTGTAAAATTCATAATGTTTTTTTCTTTAATGTTTGTTACACACCACACGTACACACACACACACACACACACACACACACACACACACATGTGCACATGTGTCTAAATATATGAATAAGAGTTGCTCAGTCTGTACATCCTGTTAAACACAATGTACCATTTGTTTTTTGATGAAACTCAAATAATATGGTAAACAACAGATGCATCCACATAAGAAGGATATGGATATGTCACAATGACTGACATATCCAGTTATGGAATCATTAATTTAGACTTATTTATAAGTATTAATTTCAAAAGATAAACTATTCAACTATATCAGCTCTTTGGATACAAGCTAAATTTACATGCAAGTAAAGTAGAGAGGAATGATATATTTATAAGTTCCCACAATGTATGTTGAAAAATGAATTTAAAATAGGTTTTTGACAGAAGAAAAAATAAAGGGAAAAGATTTCCTATAATTATCATTTTAAAAATAGTATTAATAATTAAAACATCACATAAAAATTTTAGTGTGAGCCCACCTGGGCTATTGGGAGCTCAAGGATTCTGGACCCACAGCTAGGGAGCCTGCATGGAACCGACCTAGGCCCTCTGAATGTGGGTGACAGTTTTGTAGCTTGGTCTATTTGTGGGTCCAATAGTAGTGGGATCAGGACTGTCCCTGGTGCATGAGCTAGTTGGCTTTTTAGAACTTATTTTCCATGCTGGGATGCCTCGCCCAGCCTTGATGGAGGGAGAGGAGCTTGGTCCTGCCTCAATTTGATATACCATGCTTCTGAGACTTCCATGGTAGGCCTGCCCCTTTCTGAATGGAGGGGGAGTTGATGGGGAATGGGTAGATGGGAGGTGGGGGAATGGACAGGGGAAAACTGGTTGAAGTGTAAAAATAAATGAAAAATTTAATAAAAAAAGAAAAAAAAACTAGTGTGATCTTTTTTGTTCATACATAATTATGATTCAAACTTAGCTAGTCTTGTATTTTTTCAAATCCTAAATAAACATGGCAATAGAAGATAATGCAAGCATTTCTAGCAGAAATATATAATACAGCAGATGCCTCGGTAAGTTTTTGACAGACTGGGTAATTTATATCATGTTACCTGCACTTTAAACATATGAGCTTTATGAATGACTATTTCTCATCATTTATTAGTTATGAAACTATAGAGTAAATACAGGAACATGTTGTGTGGCCACCACAGCTTCTGAATCTGTTGGGATCAGCTGGCACGAATATATTAAAGATTTCCATCTAATGAATACCTTTGGATTGTTACTGTAGAGGTAGAGAAGAAACCATTTTTGTTGTAGTTTTGTGAGTGGACAAATGATAAACAGTTTATTTTCCATTGGGCAATTGTTACAATACCAGTTTCTTGGTGTACAGTAAGGGCAGTTGTGGATCATACCTCTTTCAGAAGACATGTTTGTATCCTAATGAACCTTCATTTGTAAATACAAGAGTTGATCCAAATTTGCACTGCACTTTGCCACCTCTGCTAAAGTGTAACAAATTCTTAGACTAAAACATAGAAGCACTGGAATGTGAGAACTTACTTTTAGCTCTCTAAATTCCAAATAGAAAGTGAGAATTAATATAAGTACTAACTTTTATAAAAAAAAAATCTTACTTTCTTAATAGAAGAAATGTAATTTACAGTGTGGTTAAAAGTAAGAAAAATGAATAATAAAAGCTTAAGAAGTAGGATAAGTTCATGACCTGATATCTAGACTGCAGGAGGGTATGTCGACTTTGGTTTAATAATGGCTTTTAGTGTGAGGTAGGAAGAGATGAACCAGATCATTCACTAACCACATGCCCAGGTAATTCCACTGGGGCACTATTCTGAACTTAAAAGACATGAGTGAACACTTCAGCATTATAGCTAGTAAAATCATTGAACTAACTATATTTCAGTATTTGAGAGAAACTTAAGTAGCATGAATTGTTAGAAGGTCTTGTTAATAAAATCAAACCTGAGGCCAGTTATTGGGGTGAATGCTGGAAGATCAGAGAAACAGAACAAGCCATAGCTACCTCACCTCACCAGTTCCTCAGCTGATGCTGTTTCCTCAGGCTGGAAGCCTCTGAGTCCTTATCCAAATGAATCTCAGCTGAACTGCTTCTCGAAAGCCTGAATGCTTAACCAGCCAAAAGCTTCTAGTTCCTGGTCTTCATGCCTTATATACCTTTCTGCTATCTGCCATCACTCCCTGGGATTAAAGGCTCACTTCTTGGGGTTAAAGGCATGTGTCACCATGCCTGCCTGTTTCCAATGTGGCTTTGAACTCACAGAGATTCCAGAGGGATTTCTGCCTCTGGAATGCTAGGATTAAAGGCATGAGTGCCATCATTTTCTAGCCTCTGTATCTAGTGGCTGTCCTGTTCTCTGACCCCAGATAAGTTTATTAGGGTGCAAAATATTTTGGGGAACATGATACCACCACATTTCCCTTTTTTTGTCTAAAATTAAAAAAGCTTATAACTAATACAAGAAAAATTATATCCAATAAGTATATACAATAAACACAGTTAAGATTACATTAACAATGATGTCTAGTCCATTAACATTTGACAGTTTCAGACAAAAAACTCCATTGTATATATTAACAATGTCTAGTCAAGTAACATTTGACAAACTCAGACAAAAAAAAATTTAATTCTTATCCTATTTAAAACAAGCAGCTCCTTTTTAAAAGTAGATTCCATAATCTCCCTTTTTATCTTATC
>CABHPP010141435.1:0-13529 GCA_902168425.1 Peromyscus attwateri | reverse complement strand
TGTACTGCTAGGCATGCAGCCTACTCTTAAGAGTAGTTTGTTGCCCCTGTGCGACCCCCTTGAATAAACTAAATTTTCTCTTACAAGTGGTTATCATTTGGGGATAGCTTCTGGGTTAGGGATGAGGGCATGAGTCCATGTCTCTTTTCAGCTCTAAACTCCTTCTGATTTACACTCATGCATGTTGCCTTAGTCTTTGTGAGTTCATGTGTGAATAGAACACTTTCTTTCCTTGGTTTCTTCCATTCCCTCTGGCTCTTATGCTCTTTTCACCTCCTCTTTTGCTGGGTTTTCTGATCCCTGAGGGGAGGGATTTGATAGAAAACCCCACTTAGGGAAGGGTGTTTTGAAGTTTGTCCTCTGCATATTGTCTGACTGTGGGTGTCTGTGTTCATTCCAGTCTGCTACAGGAGAAAATGTCTCTGATGATGGGTGTGAAAGAAACTGATCTATGAGTATAGCAGAACGCCATTAGGAGTCCTTTTTTTTTTTCTTCATTTCTTTAGGATAATGATAGTATTTGGTTTTCCCCTAGGCCCTTGGACCATCTAGTCTCACACTCTTAGTCACCCAATTAGCAGCAGGTATGGCTTCTATCTCTTAGAATGGGTCTTAAATCAATTCAGGTATTGCTTGGTTACTCCCACAAACTATGTGCCACCATTGCACTAATGTATCTTTCAGGCAGGAGAGCATAAGTGAGTTTGTAGCTAGGCTGGTGTTTATGATTCTTCTTTGGTAGCATGGACAATACCTTCTGATACTAAGAACACTAGCCCATAAGGATGAAAGCTCTAGGTCAGCACCAGCTCCATTTCTCCATTTGCAGTGAGTTATGTAGGTGTTGTCTTCAACAATAGGGCATTATTATCAGATTGTGGAGAGCAATCAATAGCCTTGACCGCAACTTTAGGGGTTTGTGTGGGTCCCATGGTACTGCTTTGGCCAACAACTCAATTAGATATAAGCCATTCCCAGTACTGGAAGCTTCATTAGGTGACAAGAGACGTCCATTTAGGACTCTGTCACCCCCTTTATTTGGAAATTTCAGTTATATCACCTTAATGTATATAAATACTTTAGGAACCTTCTACTGTGTTATATGATCACTAACACAACCCTTAATTTTAGCTGTCTTTCTCTATATTCCCTCTCTTGTCACCCTCTACTGTCCCCCTCACTGTTCCATATTCCTATTCCAGTCTTCCCCACTCTTGTCCATCCATAAGTATTTTATTACCCTTTTAGGGAGATCTTCTCACACCACCACCCCTGCAGTCATTTACTCTATATTAGCCTCTATGGTTCTAGTGATTTTAGCTTTTTTATCACTGACTTAAAGCTAATATCTACATTTAAGAAAATACAAACATATTTGTCTTTCTTGGTCTGGGTTACTTCACTCAGGATGATTTTTTTTTTCTTCTTGTTCCAGCCATTTAACTGTGAATTTCATTATTTAATTGTTTTAGCAGCTGAGTAATATTCCATTGTGCACCACATATTTACTTCATCCATTCGTCTGTTGATGGACATCTACATTGTTTCCAGATTCTGACTATTATGAATGGCATTGATGAACATGATTGAGTAAGTATCTTTGTGGTAGGATGAAGCGTGCTTTGGGTATATGCCCAAGAATATTACAGATGGATCCTAAGGTAGATTGGTACCCATCTTCCTGAGGAATTCTCCACGCTGATTTCTAAAGTGGCTGTACAAGTTTATACTACCACCAACAATGGATAAGAAAGTCACTTACTCCACATCCTCACTAGCATGACCTGTCATTCGTTGTATTGATCTTGGTCACTCCGAAATGTCTAAGATGAAACCTTGAAGTAGTTCTGATTTACATTTCCCTGATGACTAAGGGTGTTGAATATATCTTTAAATGTTTTTCAACCATTTGAGTCTCCTCTTTTGAGAATTTTTCGCTTAGATCTGTACCTCATATTTAACTGGATTATTTTTTTTCTTGATGTGCACTTTCTTCAGTTCTTTATATATTTTGGATAAAGTCTATGAACTATCAGAGGGCAGTTGTTTTCTATTAACCCTATCTGCTCTTTGTAAACAGTTTGCTAAGGTCTCCTTGCCTAGAATTAATTTCCCATAAATCGGTCATTCAATATGAATAGTGATGAGGAGCCTGTGAAATGTATTTGTTGTGGATAATTATTTTTTTTCTTATGAGGAAAAATTATTTAGATCATTTTTAAATTAGACTATTCCTTTAGGGTCTTTAAGTTTTTAGTTATCTTTTCATTCTGTGTATGTTCTGAACATTATTAGTGTTCTACTAGACAAATTATATGATATTTTCTTTCAATCTGTAGTTTTCTCCTTTCAGCCTTCATTATTTTATTTTGGAGGAGCTTTTCACAACTTGATTTAATGCTATTTGTCTATTTTTTCCCTTCCCTCCCTATGCTTCTATGGGTTATAAGTAAGATAATAGAATTTGAGTGCATATATAGTGAAATAAGCCAGACACAGAACACAAGTAACACACGTGGTTACTCACATATAGTAGCTAAAAATAACAAGAGTTTGGAAACACACTTGATTACACTATTGGTGACTCAACGGATGGACAATGAATAAAATGAGAATGTATTCAATCCATGACTATCATATTAATACATAAAATATCACACCAAATCACTTTCTGTGTACAAAGAGTATGTATTAAAATACAAAAATCTTCTATTACTCTACGTGAGTATATCATTTGTTCCTCGAAAATATTTCGTGATGATAGAAATAAAAACTTAGTTTACTATGCTGAATGTGAATGAAAATAAATTACTATCTAGCTGAGGGAAATCCATTTGAAAGATACACCGGGAAATCTTCAGTTTTGGAGAGCATACATTTTATTAAATTATCTTAGTTTTTCTTGCAATATTCACAATTATAGAATGTAGTGTTTTTGGTAGTGTGAGTTTATATTTTATCTTTTTGAGAAATTCATGCATGTATCTAGCATGTTTTGTTCATATCTTCCCTTGCCCTGCACTGTCCAGATTTATGTCAACCTGGAACAAGCTAGAATCATTTTGGAAGTGGGAATCTCAATTGGAAAATGTCACCGTGTGTCGTACCATCGTACGACAGGTACGTAGGCAGGTGGTCATGGG
Source organism: Peromyscus attwateri (assembly GCA_902168425.1). Taxonomy (NCBI): domain Eukaryota; kingdom Metazoa; phylum Chordata; class Mammalia; order Rodentia; family Cricetidae; genus Peromyscus; species Peromyscus attwateri. Next base: position 10,386 of record CABHPP010141435.1, on the reverse strand, counting down.
CTCTATAAGAAATCAATTTGAGCGACGAATGAGGGGCAAGCCAGTAAAGCGGCACTACTCCACGGCCTCTTCAGTACTTCCTGCATCCTGGTTACAGCCTTGAGTTCTTGCCCTTGCTTCGCTGAATGACAGATTACAAGCTAGAAGATTACATAAACCCATTTTCCCCAGTTGATTTTGTTCCTAGTTTCCTATTACAGCAATAGTAACTGAACTAAGACGTTTCCCTACCTACCACTCTCACATCTTCCACATCTCCCATCCAACTTCTTTTCCTCTTCCTTGTTGCTTATTTTTTTCTTTATACCCCACTGAGTCCAATTGGAGATTCTGATATGAATGCAGGTGCTGTGTCATCAATTGCATCATGGCCAACCTATGAGAGACTACAGTCCTGATGTAAAATGACTTTCCTTCTCAGAGCGGCTATCAACTGTCAATAGCTCTCAGGTGGGGTATTCCCATAATAATCCCTCCGCTATTCATGCTGGAATGCGAATTGGCTTGATGTGGTGCAATTAGACACAGCGGTTATGAGACCATGAGAGCAATAGCCCTGCAATGTCTATAAGACACTAATTCCCAGTAGTTTTCCCCAATTTCTGACTCATAATCAGAAATTTTATTTCCCTCTTCAGATTTCCTAAGCCTTGGGATTAGGGGGTAATATAGACACATATTCTAGTGAGTCTCTTGGATTATACACTGTCTACTGCCATAAGCAACTTGTCTTATGAGAACTGACAGCTACACCATTCTATTAAGAAAATTATAGTGATATAGAAGATGACATGTTGATGCTATTTCCATTTGGCAAAATAAAAGTGCTATGTTCTAGCAAGGCCCATGTTCTCCTCAGTCAGGGATTCTTGGCAAGGTTAACAGTACCAGGTGTGAGTTCCCTCCTGTGAGTTGAGCCTTAAATCTGACAGGAGGAAATTGTTTACACCCCCCAGATCATGTCATTATTGTACTAATAGGCATATCTTGCAATGTTAGTCATTACTTTATTTCACATAATTTACAGGTGACTAAGACCATTGATAACTTTCCCCCCAGAATAGTCTGCCCAGCATCTCCTATCACTGTGATAGCTTTCCATCAGGGAAGAATTTTCCCAGTTATTATCAGTTTGACTCCTTTATGTGCTAATATGGATGAGTAGTGTCTCTAGCCATGTAAGCTTACCATCAAGTCATATTTGGAAATTAAGAACAACTGTAATAGTCTACATAATTTTCATGCTTTTTTGTTGTAGTTTGATTTGTTTTGAATTACTAACATAATAAAGGTTTCATCCAGACATGGATGGCTACAAACTTAAACTAGAGTTGATTTTGAATTTCTCAAATGCGTCAACATTTTTATTTGATTTGGTATTAAGTATTGAATCCATGGGTTTGATCTTTCTAAGCAAAATCCTGAGTTAAACTCTGAGCTTACAGAATGCATGTTTATATAAATTTATAATTAAAAATAAATTACCTAACCTTATTTTTCTTTAATTAATTTCTCATAATAAATATCAGGATCAACACTAATTTGTAAATAGTTACAAATAAAATCCTAGTTTACATCATCAGCTAAGAAATCATACCACAGGAATATTTTATTTACTAATGGGTTTTATACTTATATGTGGTCCATATATCTTGCATTCTACATTAGAAAAATTAATCTGAGAAGTATACAGCCAATACCAAATTAAGCCTAAATTTCTATCAAAATATGAGTAGGTTGTATTTAAGTATTTAGAAATATACATGCATATACATGTGTGTATATGTATTTACCAACAAGTAATGAAAACAGAGGTCATAAATATGGAAAGGGACAAGGAGGGGTATTTGGAAGAAGAAAGGGACTGGGGGAAATGATATAATTATATTATAATCTCAAGGAAATAACTAAAAAAGATGGAAGATATTCCCACTCCTTTTGTAGAGTAGCACAATATAATTTTAGCCAGTTGGTTCAGACTTCATATATTTTCTCTGTTGTCACTTACATATCTTTAATATGTTTGCTTTAGGTTAAGCAGATAAATTAAGTATTTAAAGGATTTATTATACATACATTACTCAATTGTATGTATTGTCAGAACAAAGAACAAAATCTTAGTCATAAATAAAATGAAGTTATATTCCTAAATATAATAATGTAGAAACCCCTAGTGATAAGTAAGTCTTCCTTGTAGATAAAAGGACATGTGTACAAATGAAAAATACCACTGCCTTCCTATTGCAAAGTGCCTTTTTGTTCATACACTTGCAGGAGACTGATAAAAGAGAGACATTTGTGAATTATATTGCATAATTTAATTAACATTCAGAAAGCAAAATGTGAAACTCTATTCACCATTTAATTACTATCCCTCTTCAGAATTTCCTTCACAAAATATCATTATTCAATGTCTTCCATATTTCTGCTCTTCTGGACAAAAATGTCTGTAGATCTATGTAAACGCTCCATGAATTTGCTAATATTTGTGAACGGTTTTAATATACACAGTGAGGAATCCTCTGGAGCAGATACAGATTAAATGTGAGGTGAGAGCAGTCCACCTCAGACACAGCCACAGCAGAATGACTTTTCATCTGGAAGAGTGTGAAGAACAGTCCTGCACAAGGGTTGCTCTCAGTGATAATGTATTTTAACAAGGAGAAGGCAAGGGTCTTGCCTGCATATAGCATCACTGGGCATTGGGTTTTGTACTTTTACTTCATTCTCCTGGTTTTCGCAGGTTCATGGAGAAGAGAAATGAAATATAATTTATTTCAAGGTTGCCAGAAGGCACCAATGTTTTGAAATTGGTATTCATGTATTATTATACTTTATATTACAAAAATCTTAAAGAAACAATAAAGAAAATTGAATTTTTACAAAGAAGCTTACTGCAGGCTAAGCTCAGCAATTTGATTGCTTTTTCTTTTGTGCTTGTGACAACATATTATAGGATTTAAAATATCACCTAATAACTTTTGTCAACTTGATAAATGAAATAAGCCTTGGTAAATATTAGTAAGTATAGATTAATTAAAATGGAAAAGTAACAAAACATTGTGTCATGATATCAGTGAATTTCATAATACATATTGTTAAATATTTATCTATTTACTTGGAGAACAATCAAAGAATGTGATATTTTAACTTAACCATTGACCATTTAGCTAACATAGCTAATGAATATTAAACATCATTGTATAAGGATTGGAGCAAGATGATTACTGGGGAAGATGTTAGAGTAATGGCCTCCACATAGCTTCAGCAATTTGAACAGCAGGTGCTATCAAATTCCCTTCATAGGCACTGAAGATGAAACATTGGTAAACATTTTGACTGGCTCTAGAAAAATATAAAGAAAGGATACATTTAAGAAGTCAGGAATGAAAGAGAGGCACACATCCTACTTTCTCTGACTCTTTTTCACATGACAGATCTGTCTCCCACTGTATGTAGGAAGAAGTAACTAAGTCATTGTCTTCATCTCAAAATCTTGTACTAGGTGCCCAGTAGAGAAACCCACTGTGTTAGGCAGAATCCTACATAGAAAGGTGCTGAAACAACGCTAGATAGGTGCCAACGTGGCAGCTGTGCCTACTCTCTTAATGACAGAGACAGCAGAAAGTGAGCAAAACTTCACTTGTTAGAGAGCAAGGGTTGGAGCAAACACAGGGCTTTGCCATCTTTGCTGATGATACTCAGCAACAGACAGAAAGCTGGGGTCCCTGACCCCAGCAGAAGTGTAAAGTTGCCAACTGTAGACTTGTCTTGGAATCAAGTGGACCACCTGTGTGCTATGAGGAAAGATACCTTGTGACCTTGTATTGTTCTTAATGTTCTGCCTGATATTTCCTGTCAACTAAAAAGAGATCTCTTTAGAGCAGAAACCACCCTGCATGATTGATTAAAAAAAAGTGCTGTGCATTTCATACTGCTATGGATTATGCATCATTTTGAGCATCTGACTGGTTTAGCAGTGTCTTTCTTATGCATATCACTTTCTTTAGAAAAGGGAGGACATTGGCTTAAACCTCTTGATTGTATGTAACCTAGCAAATGTGTCACTACTAATTTCAGTTGCTGGCTTTGATCACAAAATGAGGAGTAATGTGTGACCAACCTTATAATGCAAAGGTACAATCCCAACCAGGGAAACATATCTGTAAAAGTTAGCCTTTATATTTACTGTGGACCACATGAGCTACAACAATGACTAGACACTAAAAAAACGCCCACTGGTACAGTAGTGGCACAATAGTATCATGGGAATAACCAGTCACTTTCTGATTCAGTTTCAGGTCAGCTCTGCAAGTTGAAACTGATATCTGACACTCTTACTGGGGACAAGAGACTGTGTGTAAACAGGTTTCAATTAATAAAGTAGAACCCACTACCATCATTTTGCTAAATCGACATACTGTACATTGTAAATGATTTAGCTTTATACCCATATATTAGTATGTCAATTACTATTCATTTGATAAACTTCTTTATACAGTAGATAATAATTAATACAAAGACCCACCTTTGATTGAAGGCCAGAAAATAAGAGCTTAGCAATGTTTTGTATTAAATGGAATACCCATATCACACTCCCTCCACTCAAGGCTCAGGGATCGTGGAGGAAGAGGGGCTAGAAATATTGTAAGAGACACTTTATGACTACAAGTGTTTCCTGGCCACAAAAGGGCAGTTGCACATACAAACAGCATTTCAGTATCATGTACAAGACCAGTGCAGGCTCAGGCCAGACACAGTTCTATCGTGGATAGGGGAGATAGGCGGAAAGTCCCATCCCTAGCTAAGGTGCTACTGGCCATTAAATGCTATTGGGAGAAGAATCAATTTTCTTAAGAGTCTGCCACTGGTGTGTAGCCCACCCTTGAGTATATGGCAGCAGAAGACTGGAGTTTGGTTCCCGTCACACAGGTAATATACAATTACCTGAAGTTGCAGCTTCAAGCGATCTGAAATTCTCTCCAGGCCACCAAAGTCACTTGCACTCACATGCACACACCCACACATACTAACACATAAATACACACAAGTCTTTAAAAGTATTAAAAGTATATTGGACTGCACATGTATCTCCAATGTATAAGATTCGTTCAACAAAATCTCATTTACAAAATGAAGTAAAATCTTAATTTTATATTAGGAAGGAAGCTTACTATGTCACTGGCCCTGTACTCATGAGTGACAACTGTTTGAAAGCCAATGAAAGTTCAGGCAGTAGTCCAGCAACATACCAATAATTACCAGAATTTGTACTATTACAACAATCCCCAAATTATATTTCCATCTTTTACAATTTCACAGACACAAAATTACTCTCACATTAAATCTTAGCAGCTTCAGCATACATTTTTTTTCATACTAATTTGGGAATTTTCAAAACTTAAAAGAAGTACTTTATGGCTTGTTTATCATCCCAAATTGCCAGCATAGTTACTCTTACATATGAAGGACCAATGTTAATAAAAGTATAGATTTATTGAGTAAAAGAAGTGTGACCCTGTGGCAGTGAGCTACTCATGCTGGCTCTGAATGACTAACACACACAGCATGAATGTACTGGACAATGTGAGTCACTTCCTGTGAAGCTTAGAGCAGGCTCACTCAGGATTTTGGCACACGACTTAGAAGAAATGCCAATGAAACATCACCAAATGTTCATGTGTTTATCTACTGGATTTTTAATTTACCATTTTATATTAAGATTATCTGCAGGTAATCCAGGGTAAATGGAGACAATTATATAATATCTGATTCTTTAAAAAAAAACTATTGATTTTCACATATATTAGATTTATGATGTTGATGTTTAAAATATTCATAAATATACATATATATGCTTGTTTTACTGTTTCTCAAAGTAATTTTATTTAAATAGAGGGTATCAAAGAATAGCTTTGTTTTAATTTTAGCAGGCATCTGGAGATCAGTTTATTTGAAAGAGAGATTTGAGTTCTCAGATGCCAGACAAGCTAAACAAGCTACATGCAAAACTGAAACAGTAAATCTTTTAACAATTATTTACAGCAACTTAAGTATCTAAAATCATAGGAAACACTAAACTTATGGCTTTTTTTTGTGTGTGTTTCATTGATGTGTGTACATGCATATGTGATTATACGTCTTATTACATCATAAGCTTACCATTGACTGACATTTTGAAGTTGTCAGGATTTCTTCAATGAATGTATTAAAAATCATAAACACCATTTGTATACTGTTTTTTCTTCTTTCAAATTTGAATATATTATAAATAGTACAATACTTGATATTGATCTTTTTGGTCAAAATAACATTCATTCTCAAATGATTTTTGTTTAAATGTTTTACATTTAATTTCCAGAAATTAAAATATTTGACTCGATTGATATACATAATATATACACCGTTTTGATAAAATGCGTTTGTGGTGAACCAGGAAGATAGCTCCACAGATAAAGGCACTTGATATCAACCTAACTTAAATGAGCAGGACCCACATTATGAAAGGAGAGAACCTACTCCCACAAGTTGTCTTCTGATTTCCACAATGCACCATGCATCATGTGTGCGCGCACGCGCGCGCGCGCGCGCGTGCACACACACACACACACACCACATGTAGAGAGAGAAATCATTTAATGCAGTAATAAAAATATTTTAAAATATTATTAAGTGCCATTAACAGCCAGGCATTGTAGCACATGCCAGCATCTCAACACTTTGGTGGCTGAAGAAAGAGGGTAATTACTTCCAGTCCAGCTCAGAGCCCATGTCTCACAAATAAATCACCTTGTTACAAAAATTACATTTTTATTTCATTACAAAATGACTCAGTGGGCTAAGGAGATAGCTCAGTAGGTAAAGATCTTGCTGAACTACCAAAAAGCCCTGTGTTCATATCTCCAGCAAACTTGTAAAAAGGCATATTTAGCCATGAGCTCCTGTGATCCCAAGGTTGGGAAGCAGACCAAACAATCAAAGGGCTGAAGATAGAGGACCACATTGGCCAATAGTCTAGGCAATTGGTGATGCTCAGGTAAGCAAGATATCCTAGCTCAGAAAACAAGTTGTAGAGTGATACTGGAAGATGCCTGACACTGAGCTCTGTGTCTAAGTGAATGGCCACACATGTATATACAATTGCACACAAACATGTGCACACCACCCCATACCACTTATACACAATAAGTTACAAAAATGAGATGTTTTTCATCTAAATTATTGCTTTAGGTATTTTAATTTAATCATAGATATGTAAAGGATATTTTTATCATTACAGTTATATTTTTGATATACGCGCAGGATACAAATTAGAAGACTAAACAAACTGCTTTTAAGTATAAAACAATTTTAACTTTACATTTATTACTGTAAAGAGTAAGGTTATGTGAATGACAGTCCTTTATGGAGCACTATATTCTAGTTTTATTACTAATTCCCCATGCATCCAACCAAACACTACATATGGTTATAACATTGATTTGTTAATTTCATGAAAATTGCCATACCAACAGCTGGCCTCTTGAACAAATGAATATGTCAATGGCTGATTATAGATTAATGATATAGCTGTTCCTCAAAGGTGACGAAATTCACATTCAAATTTATCCCTATAGTAGTATAGAAAGCTTATTTAAAAGAAAGCCTCCTTAACTTGTATAGTTAAACAGCTTATTGTTACATAGTAGATTACAAAATGCTTTTAAAGATCTATATGGTTTATAAGGGAAAAAAAAAGCCTGGAGAAACTTGAAGTTAGGTTTATTGAAAAGCATACAAATGATGTGAATGTAATGATTAAATCAATCACAGTAATTACTTATCCAATTATCCTCCAGGCATCAATCAACACCAGATTATCAGACATGCCTATTTAAGATCAATTTATTCAGAAATTTAAAATATGTTTGAAACTCAGAATGTCATCTGGAATTATCTTTCAAAAGCATATTCTTGAAAAATGTTATTATTAATGTAAATTGTTGTAGAATTCTAATCACAATAACTTGTCATGTGTGCTCTAAGTGCCACAACACTATACTAAAACTTTTCTGATGATCAGCATTCTTTTTCAATTCTTTGTCTATCCACTCCAACCATGTGTTACATATCTCTCTAGCATCTACTTATTTACAAAATAAAGTCTCAGGATCTCAATTGTTAGTTAGCTATGCACCAAAGAAATTAACAAAGAAACTAAAATTAAAATGTATGTTTACATTTTGAAGAAAGAACTTTGTCTTTTCCCAGTTTTGAGCTCTTGATTTTCTGTGTGGCTCAGTCAATCACTAATAACTAAGTTTATACCAGGTTGTGATGCTTGCCTTTAATCCCAGCACTCTGGAGACAGAGGTAGGCCAGCCTGGACGTCAGAGCAAGTTACAGGACAGCCAGAGCTACACAGAGAAATCCTATTTTGGAAAAATCAAAAACCAAACCAAAACAAACAAAAAAGAAAACGAAGCTTTATTTGAGTGACATTTACCTTGTTGTTTGGATTAAAAACCGCTGATTAACACTAGATCCACAGTAAGTGGTCATCAATACATGTAAGACACACAGGCTCTCTTTGAAAGTCCACATCAATGACTGAATTCCAGGGATTGCTGTCTTTCCTCAAAATCCTTTCTTGAAACAAATCTGTGTAGGTTTCAGTAGCAGGCTGGGGTTTATTCTATGAAATGGTTTTCTTTTTGTTGTTGTTATTTAAAAACAATTATTCATTTTACATACCAACCACAGATCCCCCTCCCATTCCTCCTCCTGTTTCTCCCACCCCTCCCTACCCCCCCAATGCCATTCCACCCCTCGTCCCTTTTTCCCAAAGGATAAGTTCTCCCATGGGGGGGGGCAGCAAAGCCTGATACATTGAGTTAAGGCAGGACCAATTCTCTCCCCCCTGCATCAAGGGTGAGCACGATGTCTGACCATAGGTAATGTGACTCAGAAATCCAGCTCATGCAAACAGGATAGATCCTGATCATATAGTCAGGGGCCCCTCAAACAGACCCAACTACACAACTGTCTCCTTTATGCAGAGCGTCTAGTCCGGTCCCATGCAGTTTCCACAGCTGTTGGTCTAAAGTTCCTGTGTTCCTATGAGCTTGGTTCAGTTGTCTCTGTAGATTTCTCCATCATGATCTTAACCCCTCTTGCTCATAAAATCCCTCTTCCTCTCATCAACTGGACTCCCAGATCTTGGCCTGGTACTTGGTTGTGGATCTCTGCAACTGCTTCCATGAGTATGAAGGCTCTATGATGACTGTTAGGGTATTCACTAATCAGATTACCAGGGTAGGCCAGTTCAGGCACCCTCACTATTGTTAGTAGCGTAATCTTGGGTTGTCCTTATGGATTCCTGGAAATTTCTCTAGTACCTAGCACCAGGTTTCTTTCTTACCCCATAATATCTTCCTCTATCAAGACTGGGAATCAATCTACCTCAAGACCCAATGATACCACTTTTGGGCATATACCCAAGGAATGCTCAATCATACCATAAGGACACTTGCTCAGCTATGTTCATAGCAGCAATATGCATAATAACCAGAACCTGAAAGCAACCTTGATGTCCCTCAACCGAAGAATGGATAAAGAAAATGTGGTACGTATACACAATGGAGTACTACTCAGCAGTAAAAAACAATGATATCATGAGGAGGGGCAAAAAGGGGAGGGAATGGGGGATGAGAACATGAGGGAATAGGATGGTCTAGCTGGGGGAGGGACAGAGTACGGGAGCAAAGAAAGAAATTGTTTTCTAAAATTTAATTCTTGAAAGAACAGCTGCTGGGTGCTAACAAAAGGGCATGTCACGGAATTTAATATGAAAAAATATGGACCACTCTGTATTCTTGTTGAATAGAACATAAATACTTAGAAGTGTGTGACAAAGACATCTTCACAAATAATTATCCCAAATCAAAAAGAACATACATACACACACACACACACACACACACACACACACACACACACACACATATACACACACACAGAGGGAGAGAGAGACAGAGACAGAGAGAGATAGAGACAGAGACAGAGGAAGAGACAGAGACACACAGAGACAGAGACAGAGACACAGAGAAAGACAGGGAAAGTTATACCTGCCTGCTAATAAAACCCACACAAATTGGTTTCAAGTAATAATTTTGAGGAAAGACAACTATTTCTGGAATCCATCACTGACCTGGACATTCAAGGACAGCCTGAATGTCTTACATGTATCCATGAGCACTTACTGTGTGTCTACTGTTCAAGTGTAGGCCTCATAGACAGGTCCCTTAACTCCTGCATTTGATTAAAAGTATTGAACAGTAAAGTGACTAAAGATCAAGCACTACACAAGAGTGACAGATTTCAGAAGGTTCGTTTCAGTGATAAAAC
>CABHPP010141434.1:53128-64886 GCA_902168425.1 Peromyscus attwateri | reverse complement strand
GGGGGGGGAGGAAGAAGGGAGAGAAAGGGAAGGGGAGGGAAGGGGAGGAAGGGAGGGAGTGGTAAAGGGGAGAGGAAGTAGAAAGAAGGGGAAGGAAAAGAGAAGAAAGGAATAAGAACGTAACTTCTGAGTTTATGGCCAGACCAGTGTGCTACAGAAGCTGAAAGAAAATGGAGAGGTAGCGGGGCTGGAAGACAGGGTCCTGAGGCTAGAATCACAGGTCCCGAGGGTCAGGACCTGGATGCTGTGGGAAGGAGGAGACAGGACCTCGGAGAGGTAGACTGAGGGTGATGTGTTCCACAGGGCAGGTCCCTCTCCAGACCCTGCCATTCCGGGATCTCTCACCTGAAGCTGAGTTATGCCCCAGGGTCAACCTGTGCCTATTAAAACTCTAATAGTGGACTTGGCATGGTGGCTCACACCTATAAATCTTGGCACTCAGAGACTGAGGCTGGAGGAATGCCATGAGTCGAAGCCCAACCTTGGTTATATAGTGAGTTTCAGACCAGCTTTGACTGAGTAAGAGCCTGTTTCAAAGCAAAAACTGAAAATGCAAGGCATGGTGAATTCTCCTGTCATCCTGGCACTTGGGCAGTAGAAGCAGGGGGATCAGGAGTTCAAGGTCACCCTCAGCTACATAGCAAGTGTGAGGCCCTGTTTCAAATAAAAAATAAAAATAGACCTGATAGTGAATATCTCCTAGGTCTCCAGACACTGGTCCTTTAAAATGGCAACTCTGTGCATCATTACCTTTTCAGGAATGATCTAGAGTTAAAAAGTCCAACACAACGGCAACACGTGAAGATCTTGAACCCTTATGGTGCAGATGGTACAACGGAGTCATTATATTTCATTTTAACGCATTTAAGATGGGAGCAGTGTGTTCTTCTTTAGACCCAACTTGTTTGGGGGCGGCGAGGGGAGGGGGAGTTCAGTCTGCTTTCACTCAGCACGGGGTAAGAGTTCATGCTGTATTGCTGCATGTGTTCATTACACTGTTTGAATGGGGGTGTTGGAACATTTTAAGTCGTATGTGACTCACAGCAGTGTGGTCTGGTTAGCACCACATGGTCTGGTTAGCACCAGGTGCCAGCCATCCCTAACCTTCAGAGCTGTGTTTGGATGAACTCCCCAGGTCTTTTTGAGATACAAAAGCACTGATTGGAAGACCTCAGGAGGCATCTGGGTTTTGAGAGGTACCCAGTGTGCCCCTTCTCCCAACCTGGTCTTTCTGGGGTTGGGAGAGGATTGGGTGGGGCATCGAGGGGAGAGACCCCTGCCTGACACTGTGACATCACAGAGCGAAGTCATAGTAACCCACCCCCACCCAAGCCAGTGTCCTGCCTGAGGGACATTCATCCTCTCCCAACTCACCACATACCACCTTACCCCTCTGCTGGCAAGAGGGGACCTGGTGAATCCCCTCCCTCAACACCTGAGCCACGCAACTGAATAAGAACCATCAGAGAAGGAACTGAAACACCTCCGTTTCAGAACTACACCGGTGAACAAGCAATCCCTCTCAGCTGACTCAAAATGTTTGCTTCACCCAGGAGGTAGGTACAGAGCTTTTGGAAGTTTTGTGAATACTGATTAATTAATTTCCCTTATTTCAGTATTTGAGTCCCACCTTTAGTGGCGTGATACACACCTGGGGTTGGGGTGGGGGAGCGATGTAGGGTTACTGGGCAGTGGGCAAGTATGTTCAGAAGGCCAAGGAAACCTAAGAAAGAGGCATTTGTGAGACTGTGGGGCAGAGCAGTATGGGCTCAGGCAGCTTCCTCAGTTCGGAAGAAGAAGCCGAAGGGGCCACGATCAACTGAAGAGCCCTTCCAGATAGATATGAACACGGCAGCCAAAGCCAGTCAGAGCTTGCAATTTTATTATCTTTTTTCGTTGGTTCTCTACAGAGGGGACAGCGAGGTTACTGGGGAGTCTGTTGGTAACACGGACCTAAGAGGTATAAAGCACACACAGCACATGCGTTCCCGTGCCTCATTCTAGAGGCGGTTCCCTGATGTGACCTGCATTGCAGTCCGTGACTTTTGTTAAAGATGTCTGCCTGCCCTTTGCTGGAAGGCACTTTAGTTCGAAAGGAGTCAGCCTCCTAGCGTTTGCAGGTTTGAATGGCGACTCCACCATGTCTGCATTTGTGATCTGGTGCAAGTCAAAGTCCTCACTTGAACAGTGGAGATACTGCCTCTGAATCTGGCGGGAAGTGGGTGTCTAGGGAGCAATTAGTGAAGCGTCTAGCCCCTAGGTTGGTAGTTCGGATGGTTTTTCCTTAGATTCCACTTTCCTCCCACTTCTTTAGATCTTCAGACCACAACTGTAGAGAACTCCCCACCTCTCCCATCATCCCTTGGGGAAGCAGGTAGGTAACCACTACACCTCAGATGTGCTGAGGGGTTCAAGTCCCCAGCCTTACCTCTCGCATCTACAAAACAAGGCAGGCCTACATTGCCACTCCATCAGAAAGGGTTCAGGGACCTGCATCTTTGGGAAATGCTTGACTTTGGGTTTGACAGCAACCGGGTGGGTCCTCACGCCTTGTCGGGGTGTGAAGAATTTATCCCAGGATCCAGTCTCTTCCCTGGGCCGGTTCACACCTACATCAAGGGAGGCCAACGGGACTCAGGACCCACCCAAGGAAGAGAAAGAGGAAGAAACCTCGTGGTTCCCTGCCACGCCCGTCCTGGAAGTCCCAAGCGCCCGAGGCGCAAGGGCGGGGCCTCACCAAACAATTCAAAACAGGCTTCTGGTGCGTCGCCGTGGCAACCACGCCCGCTGCTAGGCAACTGGGGCGCCGTAGTAAACGCTGCCAGGGTTACTCATTGGGGGAAGCATGGTGGAAATCCCATCGGGTGGAGATGAGGGGAGAGGGGGAAGAAAACGTTGCGGCGAAGGGGAGCGCGCTGAGGCGGAAAGGGGTGACCCTGCACTGTCTATGGACAGCAGTTTCCCGGACACCCCTCTTCTTCATTGGGTCCTCAGTCCCCTGGCAGCCCGGGCCAGCCCTGTCTGAGCAGTCACTCGCGCGTGAGAGATTGCTCCACAGGAAATGCAGATGTGGCTGCCCCTCTGATTCACGCCAGCGGCTTGGGCATGGACGAAAAGCTGGGGCTTCCTCTCCTGGAACTGACTGCTATAGCAAAAGCCCTCTAACAATTCCATGACAAAGCGGAAAGGGAAAGGCTCGAGGAAGGCCCCAAGTCTTTTCCTTTGGCCCTTCCCACTGAACATAAATGAGAAAGTTCCCAGCACTCCCGACCCACCTTAGGAGTGCTTGGGGTCATGCGGGCCCTTACAAGCTGGGTACAGTTGAGAATGGGAGGTCCAGAGTTGAACACAGCACAGAGAACACAATAAATGTCCTCTGGGAAACCTTGAAGTTCAGTGTCCCGTAGTATATAATTAAAGCTCAGAAGCCTGGAGCCACATCAAAATGACCCTAATCTGTAAGGAATCACTCCTCTTGAAACGGACAGAACATTTCCGACCTGTCACTGTTTTGAGTGACCTGTCCTCTAGTCAGACTAAAGATAATACTGGTAATGAGATCATTGCTATTTTCTGAGCCTTTGCTCATGGAAAAGCAGGAATGTTCCCACAGGTGTGAGGAAATGTACTGGCCGAAAAATGCATCTGTGTGGAAGGTCCCATACGCCCCTGGCCCTCTGGGGTCTTTATGTGGCTCCCCGTTGCTTTTGTATGTGAATTGGGAAGAGTGATGTGTATTTGAAGCTATTTGGACATATGTCTGTGTTCATGTCTTTGCCCATTGGTTTCCCAACAGTGTTCATAAGCCTTGTTAACCTTACAAAACTTTTTTGTTCATTGATGTGAAGACTGCGCTGAAGTCAGCCATGTGTAAAACGTGGCCGATTATACTACACACATTGCCTTAGAACCAAATGAGCACACCAGACACGGAAGGCCCGTGATGAGTTACATGGAAGGTGTAGCTGTCAGGAAGTGGAGGAACAGAAAGCAGAGCTGTCTGCTCATCAGCCAGTGACAGCCAAAGCGTTTAAATTCCACTCCAGCCTTTTGTTTGTTGAGTAACAGAAGGAGTTACTTAATGGGGCCATGGGTCAAGAATTCTGGCCCCTGGGAGCACAGAGAAACTCTCGCCAGGCAGGGCAAGCAAGATGTCTGGGTGGATGGCATGGGGGACAAAAATACTGGATCCCTTAGCCCCAGGCTCTGGTGTTAAGGAAGAGGCAAACACACTCTTGCTCAGCATTCTTAATCATCTCTAATCCGCAGCATACTGGAAATGCAATAAATTGAGTTTCTGCTTACGAAGTACGTGTGTCCCCAAACCATCATTTCTCTTTATGCAAATCTAGTAAAAATGGTTTCATCAAGTACAGTGAAGTGTGACTGAGGACATTAGCAAAAGGTCAGTCCCAGGCCTTGGCATTGTGATGTCATAAATGGTGAGGTGCATACATAGCCTCATGGACATCACCCTAGAATCATTAACAGTCCCACGTACCAAGTTGAAATACTATATTGAGATGCAGGATATTCATCTCTATACTGAATTGTGAGCTTTCGAGCCAAGTCTAATTATCTTTGTTACACTGACCAGCAATTACCTTTTCTGTCCTAAGAGAGGAAAGGAAAAGGGTGGGCGGGGAAATAGCCAGTGCGAATTACAATGAAGGGAAGTGAATGGGATGCTGGGCTCTGACTTTCTGTGGCAAGGCAGAAAAACTTGTGCTTTTGTTAAGAAAAGGAAATTGGACACTGGGCCCTAAGTTCCTTGGGGAGAAGGAGCTAAGACTGGTCACATCCAGCAAGCAGCCAGCCAGGCACCCACATAAAATGCACAGCCTAGGAATGAGCAGATCAGAGTTGCTGTGGAGGCCTACACTAATATTTTGGAAACCTTCTTTAAGGAAAATAATATGAAATTATAAGTTCGGATTGGCAGCAGGCCCTTGGAAACAGCCCAAACAAGCGAGAGGCCTGGGAGATGGAGTTTCATTGGCTTTGCTCTAAACCCACCTCTGGGCCTCCTCACCTGCCACTCCCATCCCCTTTTCCCTGAAGAAGGCAAACTTCGGGCTATTAAGGCTTCGGGGGGTGCGGTTTATGAGCAGAGCAATAAAAACCAAAGACACAGTGCTGTGCCAAGCGGTGACTCAAGGCGGGATATGAGACGTGTCTCCAAGTATTTGAAGGGTGGAAGCGTGGCGAAGGGAAAAGAATTGGTCACTGTTCTAGGGTGGAGAGAGAATGAGGATACAATTAAGGAGAGAAAAATGTGCACAAAACTCATCAGGAAATGTTGGCTAACTTTATTTTCTGATACTGCGATGTTGTGTTTCCCATGGGAGGCATTTGAGGATCTGTTGAGTCACTGAGAACTGGAACTGGCCACCAAAAAATGTACTATAGGAAATAATCCTCTAAAAGGTCCTCCGGGGAGTGACTGGACGCCCCAAAGTTCATTCTGAGTCCTGAATTCCATAAGGCTGACACATGGCAGTCTGTAGATTCATGTTTAGGGTGACAGCCAAATGAAGGAAAGAAAGCAGTTTTACAGAGGAAGTAGCCACCTCCACCCACATTTTGCTGACTGGTAGGGAAGGAAAGGGCAGAAAAGAAGAAAACATGAGGGTGTAGCGCCACCCAGCGGCCTGAGGAAGCCATGCAGTCAGGAAACCAGCTTATTCCACAGCAAAATGGGACCACAAAATTCTTGTCCCCTTCAAGAAGAGTGAGCTGTGTCACAATAAAGGTTCATAGGATGATACATAAAACATATCCAGGGGCCTTCAAGATGGCTCATCTGGTAGAAAGGCTTGCCTCCAAGCCTGATAACCTGAGTTTGACTCCTGGAACCCACATGATAGAAAAGAGAACCAACTCCTCCCAAAGTTGTTTTCCATACATGTGCCATGCCCTAGCTACACACACACACACACACACACACACACACACACACACACACACACACACACGTTAAAAAAAATAAAGAAAAAGGTTGCTAGAGAGAGGCATGATGGGACAAAGACAAAAAGGAGAACATTTTCAAAGAATGAATTTCTTTTTACAATCAAATTCAGAGAGGTGGCCCACACCTTCAATCCCAGCACTGGGGAGGCAGAGGCGGGCAGATATTTGAGTCTGAGGCCAGCCTGGTCTACAAGTTCCAGGGTAGCCAGGGCTACACAGAGAAACCCTGTCTTAGAAAAAAAAAAAGTCAGAAGAAACTGAGAGCATTCTGGGTAGAAGGAAAAGAACAGCTGCTACAAACTATCAATTTGTACAGTTCTGAGGACAGAAAGAATAGCTTGTGCTTCTCAACATCCCGCATGGAGAGAAGCAACAGTTTATGAACTGCCTAGAAGGTGGAAACCACACACAGAACAACCCGGACTGTCTGTGGCTCCTGAAGACACCGCAGAGCCTGAAACTGCTTCCTAGGGGAGGCTGTGAAGTAATGACGGTGGATCTATATGTCTTGTGTATTGCTGTAAACATCAAGCCCCATCCAGTCACACCACGTACGTAGGGAGCAATGGGTAGAGAGGACATAAATCACCCTTTACTTTTGACAGAAAGTCCCTCCGCAAATGCTGATCTGTGCTGCTCTGTACTGAATCCCAGGTCCCCGACTGGCAAGTTCTCTGGCATAATCTCAAGAACAGCTGGGCTGTGGTTGCACTGTCAATCATTAGATGCCCATGTTCACTGCACAGCAGCATTTAATCAGGAGGCATGCCACAAACTACGAGCTGGAAGGGGAGAGGCAAGGGAGGAGGGAGGGAACTCCGCTTTCACTCTTGCTACATCACACTGAAGAGACTTGTACAGATGACATCCTTCCGTCCTTCCAGACAGGCTACAAGACGCTAACCATGGCCAAGGTAACCAGCTTCCCCTTTTGTTTGACAGGAGAAACCTTAGCACCTGGGTCTTTAGACCTTGTCAACTGGCTGTCCTTGTTATCATATCTCTTAATGTGCATGGATGTGAATGTGGCTGCCGCAGAGGCACCTGGGGGACTCTTCCTCGGTCTCCTGTCTAGAAAGTAGAGAGTCACCTTGGGAAGGGATCTGTGAGCACAGGCCACGGCAGAGCTTGCCTTAGGCTATTATCTCTTGGTCTAGAGTCTTTGAAGAAACTTGTGAAATGACCTTTTTTCTTCCAATGTGAGTAAGGTGCGTGACTAAAGATGTGCTGTGATGGATGGCAGTTCTTGAAAAGGCTCCTGAAGGAGACATCAGTTTAACTACCTGGGGCTGAGGAAGCTCCAGAGTGCTTCCCTCGCATCCAAAGTCCTGGACATTGGGGCGCACACCTGTAAGTCTAGCACTTGGAGGTGGAGGCAGGAGGATCCAAAGTTCAAGGTCAGCCTCTAGGTATATAGCTCTAGTCAGGTTGGGGTCACAAACTACAGGAGGCCCTGTCTCCAGCAAGTGGAGAAGGAAGAGGGTATGAAGGGAGAGACTAGGCCCCATTCTGTGGTGGGTGTTCTTTCAGGAAAGAGCCTCTCTGAGTCCATTCAAGTTGATCATCCTTTGTTTCTCAAATCACCTCTTCCATAATGTGCTTGGTTGAGGCCACAGGTGTGTGTAAGCCTCAATATTCCTTTTTTATGTCTGAATAACCTGGAGGAACATGGGTAAATATGTAACTTGAAATGGATTGAATATAAAGCCAAGATCTGTTCTGGTGTGATTTGATAGTAGACAATTTTCCAAATTAAGGCTGAAAATTGCTATTAAAATTGAACCCTGAGGTGAGAGATTTGAAAGTGCCCAGATCCTCAGTTTGGTCTTTTTATAGAATAATTAGTGAAGATGTTTTACCTACAAGCAATGGCTATCAGATCATCAGAAAGGACACCCACCACAAAGATGTCTACACATCACGCCTAAAGCCACAGTTTTCACAGGAGCTAAGACACTGAACTAACCTACATGATAACAATAGCTGGATAAGAACGATCTGGTGTGCATACATACTGGAATTTTGTTGATCTGTAAAGAAAAATCTATTGATCTGTAAAGAAAAATCATGAAATTTGCAGGAAAGTAGATAAAGTAGAAACAAGTATATTAAATAAAATAAACCAAACCCAGAAAAAAACCTTAAAAATAGCTTTGAATTTTTATATATGTATATATGCACAGGTGTATCGTGGATGAAGGGGATCATGAGGAGGGGAAAAGATCTAAATGGAAGGAGGGGGTGGGTAATGGGACGAAAGGGGACTGGTTGAGCCCCCTTCAAAGGGGCTGGTGGCAGTGAGCAGTGGCTATCCCAAAGAGAGTCCAAGAAGAACAAAGTGAAAATGTCACTGTGACACCTACTACTTTAATTTAAAAAAACCAATATATAAAACAATCAGGAAGGGATTATTTTAACCCACAGTACCGGATGACGGTGGAAGCCAACAGTTTTTGGACTAAAAAGAAGAGGACATCTTTGAACAGCACAAGACAGCAGACTCTGGCAGGCCAAGACCCTTCCAGCTCTTAGATGCTGTGATTGATAACACATGTGTCCTCAGTCAAGGTCACCCAGAGTCTTGCAAAGACTGGCATTCCTCGATGGAGTTAATTTGTTGAATGCTTTAAAAAAAAAAAATCACATTGGCAAATTAGTTCCCCAAAGCAATTTATTCTTTCGTTTTGTGTTTTGGATATTTTTATACATGACCACCTTCATGTTACTGCCCCAAATAACATATTGTGTGTGGTATGCACTGTGTTCATCCCTGGAGACTCCGAAGAAGAAAGGGTCAGGGTGGTAAACTTGAATGTAGCTTGTGCTAAGATGGGGGAGACAGGGATATTGTTGGATCTGCGTATTTGCCTGTGATGTTATTTACATCTCTTAAGCTAAGCAGATTGTGGCCTGATTAATTCTGATAGGAGAGATCCCATGAAAGCTCAAGATGGTTTACTTTAAGAACCATCTGGAAGCTAAGCCTGAGCCTCCCCAGGTATTAGAGTACCTTAGGATGCTCAAGACTGATCACAATTATTTTCCTAAATCAAATTCAATCCAAATCACATAATGAGGTTGACAAGGTTAATGTTGGTCTTTATTTCTGAGACAGGATTTGATGTAGCCCAGGCTGGCTCCAAAGTCACTAAGTAGCTGGGGACGATCTTCCTGCCTCCACCTCTCAAGTGCTGGGACTACAGGTGTGCACCACCACACTGGGTATGTATTATGCTGGGGATCAAACCCGGGGTTTCACGCATACTAAGCAAACATTCTCAAAATGAGCTACATACCCTCTGCCATCTTTTATCCTGAAGGCATCAAAACTTCATCTACTTCCCCTGGACTGGTACAACTTGATAATATATGCACACTATGGAGTTATATTCAGCTATAAAGAATAAACTTATTGCGTTATTTACAGGAAAATAAGTGAAACTGGTGAGCAACTTGGTAAGTGAAGTAAGCCAGACTTGGAAAGACAAATATTGCATGTTTTCTGTCATGTATAGAAATATGAGTAGATATATGTGAGTCTAGAGGGTATGAATGTGGAGGGGGAACTATGTGAGTGAAGGAAAGGAGAGAGGAGGGAGTCAGAGGATGAAGCGGGAGGGGCATGATGCATGTTTTCTCTTAAACAAAGAATCCAGATTGAATGGTGCATATTACATAAGACATGAAGGCAGAAACAACAGGATTATTTAGGGAAGAGGAAGGGACCAGCAGGAGAAAAGGGGGACAAGGAAGGCTGGAGGGGGCAAATATGAGCAAAATACAGTGACGTATGTGTGTGAAAATATTACCATAAACCCACTATTTTATACATGAACAAACGATTATAAAAAGTACTCCAAAAGAGGTTGGCCAGCTCAGAGCATCTGCAGGGAGCCACCCTTGTTCCCTTGCTGCCTCTGCCTGAGGATACATGTTGTAAGTGGGGTCCTGAGGAGGCCTTCCACCCAGGTGCACATGCACAAATTCCATGCCGCTTGCCAACCTGAAGCCAGGCTAGCATGATGCTCGCCTGCCTTCTAAAGCAGATAGACAAGATACCACCCTGCTCACATCGAGTTCACTCTGACGTTAGTATCCCTCATGATAATGTCTCCCATCTGGTATCACCTTCATCCTTCTGGAAACCTGTCCAGTGTCCGTCACTCTGCCTATGCAAATTACTGTGGCTCTGTAAGAGCCACACAGCATTCACTTTAAATGAGCAGCATCACTTCGGTGCTTGCTCCTGGCCACACTGAAGCACAGCTTCCCCAGGGCTCCTGGAGAAAGCACGCAAGTGGCAGGCTTTGGTCATTCGTGTTGAAGAGGAGTGAATGAGGCCCCAAGAGCATGCTCCCCAGCTGTCTCCTCCTCCCCTGCTTGTGTGTTGCAGATGGAGCTCCAGAAGGGTTCCCCTGTCCAGCGGACCTTCATTTCTGCCGTCCTCAGCATGCTATCACTCAGCCTCTCCGCAGCATCCCTGCTCAGCAACGAGTGGTTTGTGGGCACACAGAAGGTGCCCAAGCCCCTGTGCGGGCAAGGTCTGGCAGCCAAGTGCTTTGCCATGCCGATGTCCTTGGATGGGGGCATCACCAACACATCAGCCCAGGAGGTGGTACAATACACCTGGGAGACTGGGGATGACCGGTTCTCCTTCCTTATCTTCCGCAGTGGCATGTGGCTATCCTGTGAGGAAACCGTGGAAGAGCCAGGTAATTCCCTCACGCCAGCCTACACAACTTGATCTGCTTTTTCAATTACGTTTTCATGTGTATCATGTATGGGTATGTATAGGGGTATGTACATGCATGTGGAGGTCAGAGGACAATGGGCAAAAATCCATTCTCTCCTTCCAGCATGTGGATCCAGGGGATCAACCTGAAGTAGTCAGGCTTGGCAAGCATGCACCCTTACCCACTGAGCCATCTCATCTGCTTAAAAAAATGTTTATTGAGACATAGAACTCATTATGTAGATCTGGCTGACCTAGAATTCCCCACAACCCACCTGCCTTGGCTTCTTGAATACTCATATTAGATATGAGACACCACACCAGGGTAGGGCAGGGGAATTTGGAATCGTATGCAGGCAACGAAAGCCCATTAGTCCTGAGAAGAGTGAGACCAGCAGAGGGAAGGTCTGTACTCCCCCAAACCCTGGTGGGCCTCATGCACAAACCCCACTTTCTATTACCTCTTCTCCACCGCCCCTTTTAACAAAGTCCAAAGTCTACAGTCCCCGAGGCTCTTCAGCTCCTCCAGCTTCAGCAGACCTGTCACATTCGAATCGTTAGAACCTTCCTGTTAGTGGCTACAGTTGCTGCTTAGAAACAACCTTCGCTCTGCCCAGCTGGAGTCTTGTGTGAATAACTTCATTTCTGTAAGCCTTGGTTTTCCTGTTAGACAAAAAGGGCTGAGGTAGACCACCTCTAAAGCCTCTTTCCTTCCTGGCTAGGGGTTAGTGTTTCAATTGAAAAGGTAAGGGGAAGCTATAGTGGTATACTCCTGTAGAACCAACACTCTAGAGGCTGAAGCAGGAGAATGGAGAGCATCCTGGACCACCTAGTGAGACCATCTCAAAAAACCAAGGGATGGAGATGCAGTGATGTGGTTGAGTGGTTAGTATGTGTAAGCCCTATGATGGATTCCCAGAATTTCAAAATGGACTAATGTATGATAGCTAGACAATGGATAGATAGATAGATAGATAGATAGATAGATAGATAGATAGATAGGATAGATTAGATAGATAGATAGATAGATAGATAGATAGATAGATAGATAGATAG
>CABHPP010141434.1:894-49137 GCA_902168425.1 Peromyscus attwateri | reverse complement strand
GGGGGGGGGCAGGGGGCTGGAATTAAAGAAATCACATGTAGCCCATGCTAGCCTCTTAACTATGTAGCCAAGGCTGGCCCTGAACTCCTGATTCTCCTGCCTTTACTTCTCAAGCGCTGGGATTATAGGAGTGCCACCTTCAACACATTCAAGCAGAGCTTTGCCTTTGTTTAAGTCTCAAATACTCTTTCCTTGGAGGCCCTCCCACCTTCAGGAGTTCCTTCTCACTTTTCCTGAATACACACCTACACCAGCTCCGGGTTTTTGTTTTTGGCGTTTTGGGTTTTTTTTTTTTTTTTAATTCCTTTTCTTTCTCCCTGGAGGAACATTCTCTACTCACTGCAAAGCTAATGACCCGCATTCACATAGACTGTCTCAGGTAGGTGCTGAGGGCATTATTAACGGCACAGAAAGCACACTATGCTGGGCTCACATCTCCATCGAATGCAGGTACATAGAGGCTCTCCCACTTCTGATCCTCCCTCTTCCTCACGCCGCACTACATGCTTTGCACGGAGGACTCTAATCCATCTACCAACCCATGTCAGCTTTGCTGGTTTCCCCGACCAGTCAGGCCTCACCTTTGCCCACCTCAAATCTTTCTTGGCATTAGAAGGGTAGGTCTGGGTTGGTGAGGTGGCTCAGTGGGTAAAGTAACTGCCGGAGAAGCATAAGGACCCGAGTTCAAATCCCTGGGGCCCGAGTAGAAGCCGCACACAGTAATGCAGGCGTCTCTGATCCCAGCAGTATGGAGAGATGGGAGGCAGAGACCCAGAATTCCTGGAAGCTCATAGGCCAGTTAGCCTGTGTACTCAGTGTCAACAACAACAAAAGAAAGAGACAACTGCCTCAACCAAGGGGGAAGTTAAGGACTGACTCAAGAGGCTGTACACACACACACACACACACACACACACACACACACACACACACACACACACACAAGAAACAGAGAACTTTGGGGCCCAGGCTGACAGTCTCACTAGAACGATCACATATAGATCTACGGTCAGGCAACAAACAGGAACCTGCAGGACAGTCCTTAGCCTGGCTCTCAACAACCTTTGACCTCCAAGCACCCCCTCCTACCTTCACAAACCCTGTTTCCTGGGCTTCACAGAAGGACAGAGCTATTTAGGGGTTTGACTTTCCAGGTCTTTAGGAATGTGTTTGATGTAGTTCCCTAGGGTGCTTTTTTTCTTTCTCAGATTCCCCCAGCTTCTATGCACATCCAGTTCCCACTGTTCACCACCCCCCCACCCCGTGCCAAGAACCACAGTTTTCGTTATAATCAAATTCTACTAGAGCAAAGTGTGATGCCTTCAGATCTGTAGTAAAATGTTTTCATGAATGACTATCAAAGGCTCAACTTTGGGGACAATTAAGTTCGAAAGAATGTTGGGCAGAAGAGGGATGATGGCTCCAGAGTCAGGGCAAAGTGAATGAAGAAAGAAGGGGTGAGGGGTGCATTAGTTCATGCTCACCCCGTAGAAGAAAGCTAGAGCTCTGTGGGATCCAGATTTTACGGGGGTAAATAAACACATCACACAAGAGGCATAGAAGAGCATGGCGGTGACAACCGATGGGATCAAATGCATTGCACACCTCCTGTTTTCTCTTTGGCTACAAAACTAAGGCAGATGGAGTCCCCTGGTCTGTCCTTCACAGAAGCATGGTAGAAGGCAACACACTCTGGTTCCTAAGTCCCCCAGAAGACAGTGCCCGGTCTGTGGTAGAGCAGACGGCACTTTTCCTTCCATCAAGTCAGACTCTTACTGTCCCTTCTCTGTGCTTGCCCCTAGCACGGCCTGGGTTTCCTTCACCTGCTGCATGGCATCGGCTGTCACCACCTTCAACACATACACGAGGATGGTGCTGGAGTTCCAGTGCAGGCATAGGAAGAGCTTCGACCCCAACCCCAGCTGCCTCGCACAGCACCACCGCTGTTTCCTTCCCCAGACACCATGCACAGCCCACTCAGGGGACCCTTTGACCAGCTGCCATCAGTACCCCAACCATCCCATCCGCTCTGTCTCCGAAGGTATCGACCTCTACTCAGCACTACAAGACAAGGAATTTCAACAAGGGACCAGCCAGGAGCTAAAAGAAGTGGCTGGGTCATCCATAGAAGAGCAGTGTTAGAAGTTAAGTGGGTTTGGGGAGCAGGCTAAACCCTACCATCTGTATTTGCTTATTAACATCCGCTTAAGCAAAAGTGTCTCTTGAGCCTTGTGTTTAGAATAAGAGAACCTTAAGTCATCTCCAGGACATCGCTCTGCCCCGTTTCCCTTGACACTGCTTTGCTCTACCCCTGTCCCATCTCATGTATCCAGAATCCCCATCTCTTCACTGACTGCTCAAGGCTGGGTCTAGACCATACATGTAGATAAAAAGGCAAGTTAAACACACTTCTACCTTTAAGGGTCTGATAAAGCTAGTCTGCTGTCTGGAAGCTGAAGAAACAGGTGAGCAAACTGATGGTGGCTTACCTACGGTGCACTGGGGTTTTTCTGGAAGTCATACACAGGAAGATGGAAACACTGTTGAGGCACTTTGCACACTTGCATACTAGTGTCTTGAGTCCTCATAATAGCTAGTAAAGTGTGATTACATGGGCTGGCTAGGGAGCCGGCTTCTCTTCCAGATGTCCTGCACTTGACTTTCAGTTCCTAACATGCATGGTGGCTAACAACCGTAAATCCAGCTGCAGGGAATCTGCCCTCTCCCAGCCTCCACAGCCACTGCACACAC
Organism: Peromyscus attwateri; assembly: GCA_902168425.1. NCBI lineage: Eukaryota > Metazoa > Chordata > Mammalia > Rodentia > Cricetidae > Peromyscus > Peromyscus attwateri. Next base: position 46,386 of record CABHPP010141434.1, on the reverse strand, counting down.
ATGGGACACACAGACATACAGGCAAGCAAATAACTCATATGCATAAAGTAAGTTTCAAAACAATAAGAATTATCAGTAAGAATTGACAAAACACAGGCTGGATAAATGGCTCAGCGGGTAAGGTGCTTGCTGCACTAATCCCACAGCCTGGACTTGATGCCTGGGTCCTACAGTGGAAGAAAACTGACTCCAAAAGCTGTCTTCCAACATCCACACATATGCCATGGCACACACAATAATAATACAATTTTAAAAATAAAAACATTATTAAATATGATCCTAGAAGCCATTGGAAGGTAGTATGATTTTAGGTTTCTATAGCCTATAGGATCAGGCTCACTCCTAGAACTGGTCTCCCAAGTCCCCAGAGGAGACTCATACAGGAGCTTCTCCTATGAATGAGACTGAGGCCGACGTTCCTCTCTGGATACCCACTGCTCCTTCATCTCAGAAACTGTCCATACTGTTTCCTCCACAAAGGATGCTGTCCATCTACTCACCTTTTTTTCCTATAAGGGAAGTAAACCATTTTGGTTAGCAAGAAAGAGAAGACCACACATGTATATTCCTGTACACAGCATTTATTTGTTCTGTAACAGTTCACATTTTAAACAGTGCTTTCTGGCTACAGACCGCTGGCTCCTCCTCAACACAGGTAATGTGGACAGCAATTCACATTCCTGGGGTTAGCTGGTATCACCACACCGTATGTCTGGGGAGCAGTGAGGATGTTGTGCAGGGCAGAGGGAGGGCTTATAAAGAAAGGAAAGGAGAGGCTGAGAGGAGGGGAGACCCTTGCATTGTAGAAGGCATTACTTCTAAGTAGTGGTCAGGCTGATTTGTGGGCCACCCCATGTTGAGCAATTTCTCCCTTGGATATCTGGTGAGTCGCCGCCGCAAGGAGGAGGAAGGGTCGGGGGGCATTTGGCAGGAGGCCAGCACTCACATTGGCCAGCGGAAGCCACCTCAACCCTCAGCTACCTTTCTAAGCTGCAACAGGAAGTAAGCCTAGAGTTTCCATTGCATTTAGCAAGGAAGAGATTCGCACTTCTAGTAAGGAGAAGTTAGGATGTTGTTTACCAAAATACCAAGGAGAATTCAGTGATGCTGTCTTTGTGGCTTCCTCTTATCTGAGACTCAACCAGCATAAACAGCCTTCAGCTCCAAAGAGTAAACCCAGACAGGTCTCCATCCAGCATCTCTGTATCATGTTCCTTCCTACACGGACAGCCTTCTCAGAATATCAACACTGCGAGAACACATTGTTCTGGGAGCTCAACCAGGCTACCACCCACTTGACACTTTGGTCCACTATAATCTAGTTCTGAGAAGACTACACACTATATTCAGCCCTTTTACTAACAGAAATTCAACTTACTAGAAATGACCCTAGAGTCACCTCCAGATTCTAGGGGAGCCTATTCATTGTCCCCTCTTCCCAAAGTCAACCTGGTCCCATACAACTCCCAAATATGCTTCTAGGGTCTTATGGCAGAGATACCAACAAGTCTGGTGAGGCCAATCTGCAGGATGGACTGAGTACCAACCTCCTGTTATCCATAACACCTATTGTGGGCAATTCATAGATGGCCCCTTAAATCTAGAATCTAGTTTTCTGGGATCTCTTTATTAACACAAGCTAAAATGATACAAACCCAAGTGAGGAGAATATCTGGTTTTCACTCAAAAAGAGAAGTACATTTTCATTGGCCACCATGGGAACACATGGCATATCAGACAATGATAGAGACATTTGGAAGATCCCAAACTAAAAGAGGTCACACATTTACATAGAAGGCAGAAGAATGGAGATAATCCGAAAGAACTTGATCATTATAAAAGTTACAGTATTTACATGAGAATTTTCTCAATATAATGCTTCAAAGGCTCTACGAGGAAGGAAGAACACAGGGCAGAGTGGTTGCATACTGGACCCAAGAATCAACAGTCCAGAAACAGATCCCTGAATAGAAGAGGAAGCAAGGGAGGAGGAGATGGAGATGCCCTAGAGAAGTCTCAGAGCAAGCAGAGTGGAGCTGCAGCCAGGACAAGGCCATGGGACTTCCAACCTTTAAGCCGAGGACAACACGCATGCAAACCCTTCTGTCATGACTGTAGAATCAAAGCTCGTAGCTGCAGAGCCATCAAAAGTTCACAGGGCTCGATGTAAGGACCTGGTCAGGAGTCACGGAGACTCTCCCCCTCGCTCCCTGTGATAGAAACGTCTTCTCATGACCGCTTAACAGAGGTAGAGGGTCTAGGAGATGGAAGGATGAACATTCTGGATAACTAGCCCCATCGTAACTTCCAGTGTTACTCACTGCTGTCTAGAGAAGGAACCATAATACCGGCAGAGGGAAAACAGAGTGGTGAGTGACCCTCAGGACCTCACAGGTAGGCCATCCAGACACACGAAGATGACCAAATCAGATGAGTTTCAAGAGGACAAGAAATGGAATCCCTGAAGCTTGGGGCATCTCTCAAAAATAATTTTGTTACAACACTGAACACACAGACACACACATACACACACACACACACACACACACACACACACACACACACATGGCCTAATGCAAAACAACATATATCCTTGCTTGTAGGCCATTGGATTTCCCAGCGAGGGTTTATAAATTAGAGGTACAAAAAAAAAAAATTGCTGTAAGATTCACATTTCCAAACTATCCACAGAGTTCCCAGGAGGAGGGGTTAGTGCAGGGATGGGAGGGTCGTGAGATATCCCAGCTAAGCAGGTCATGCTGCATCACACAGCTCCAACAGGCTGCCAGAGGGCAGTGATCCCCAAGTGCTGCATGACCCTGAAGTCGTCACCTCTCCAGAGAACTGACAGGAGGGACAGGAGCCGCTCTGCATGGTTCTTCTGAATCTGGATTCCACTGCACTAGATCTGTGGGGAAATGACCATTAGTACCCCCTTTACATGGGATTTCCAAAGAAATGGGAAATCTAAACATCAGAATGTTTCACTTCCCAGTCCTCTAGTTTAGCTCCAACAGTTTATGAACCCCAAAGACTTGTGTCCTTTCAGTGATAAGCTCTTCAACTTCAAACTTGGTCCAAGTACTTTTTAGGGAAAAGGGCTGGCATTTCTAGCAAGATAACTGCTAGGTTCTATAGGTTCTGTAAACCATATCTGCATGGATAGTAACATCATTGGTCCCTACCCAGAAAATGCCAGAAAGATCTACCCCCTCCAGTCATTGGGATGTTTTAAAAACCACAATCCCACATTTATAAATGCCTGACAACCTGAGTTCAAGCCCCAGGACCCACACAGAAGAAAACTAACTTTGGCAGTTGTCCGCCAATCTCTACACATGTGTCAGGATCCATGTGGGCCCACACACATAAAAGTAATAAAATTCTTTTTAATTAAAAATTAACCAACCATCCCAGAAGCCAGTCACCTGGTAGGGAGAATCAACAAACTTGATCCTGGAGAGGAATCTTCTGAGCTCCCCACGGCCAATTTTAGGGGTGGTCTCCTTCAGCTGGACCATCTGGCCTTCCATGAGTGCCCAGCGCAGGCTAAGCTTGCTGATCACCAGAGAGGTGGGGTGTCCATCAGGGCTCATCCCTGTCGTCCTAGTGACATAAAAGGCATCTTTCCAGATGTCGTTGATTCCAACTGAGGAAGGACAATGACAAGAAGCAGTTCACAACAAAAGTCAGCAGCATGCTCATCATCTCTTGGATTCAGATTACAGGCACGAGGTCCTTGTCTTTAAAATAGGAATTAACAGCGGTTGTCTAAAAGCAGCATGAGAATCTTCTTTTTCTCCCATACGACTACTCGGCAGGCTCACTGGAGCTCCCTTTAATATGCTGCACTATGAGCTTCAGCCAGTTTTCCTCCAATACATCGGTTCCAGCTCACCCTGCCTCCTCTTTTCCTCTGTTGCTACCCTCCTCCCCTCCTCTGCCCAGGGTTTTAGGTAACTGGGCCGCTTGACTCTCTAGTCATGTAGATGACCAGAGACAAGTATTGACCTAGCTTGATAAGCAGCCTTGAACTGGTTCTGTAGCCAAGGACGAGTCTTTGATGGAAGTGCGATCTTAATTCGTCTTAACAATAAAAACCCGGAGTCAGATATTGAAGGTGAAAGCTGAAAGATCAGAGAAGCAAAGCAGCAGCCACCAGAGACTTCTTTCCTCTACGAAATCTCAGGCTGAATGAGGAGTCCTGTTGCTACGAATCCTCAGATTGAATGAGCGGAAGATCCTGTCTCCACCTCCCTAGTGCTGGGACTAAAGGCGTGAGCCTCCTAAGTCCTGGGATTAAAGGCATGAACCACCACCTCCTGGCTCTGTTTCTCTTTTAGACTGGTTCAATCTCATGTAGCCCAGGGTGGCCTTGAACTCCTGATCTTCCTGCTTCCTCCTCCTAAGTGCTGGGATTAAAGGTGTGTGCCACCACTGTCTGGCCTCTATGGTTAACTAGTGGCTAGCTCCACCCTCTGATCTCCAGGCAAGCTTTATTTGTCAGAACACAAACAAAATATACAACATTCGACTCTCCTGCCTCTACCTCCCCAGTGCCTCTTGCATGCTAGGCAGATACTCTGCCAACTGAGCTACATCTCCAGCCCATGAGATTCTTATTTACCATTATTTAACGTTCCCTGAATAATGTTTTATGCAAATGTTGCAAAACAGTTAATTATATCTCTTACATGGTTTTGTAAGCAGATACTCCCCACTCCCCCCAAACCCCCCAATTCCCCCCACTCCCCAATAAGTTGACAGCCTGCAAGTTCCAGATCAGCTTTTCTCCCCCGTGAAGCCCATGACACAGAGCCACAGCACCGCTTCAACTCAAGGCAAAGAGCTGTAAGGAGCAAGTCTACAAGAGGCGAGAGTGTGGAAAGGCATGAAGGAGCTTGGTGTCAGGGTACACACCTGTAATCAAGCATTTGGGAGGGAAAGGCAGGAGGGTTAGGTGTTCAAGGCCATCCTCAGCTACAGAGCCAGTTTGAGGTCAACCTGGGCTAGATGAGACCTGTCTAATTGCCCCCTCCCTGGCTGAAAAAGAAAATGAGACAACGGAGATGTGGCTAGCCTAGTCTCCGCCCAGCTGAGACCAGCTGAGACTAGAAAACAGCAGTGGCTCAGTTTCTAGGCTCTGGGTTGCTGAGTGAGGTTTCTCTAATATATACTTTCAAGTTTGCTTTAGAGTGTCATTTAGACACACAGTGGAGCAGAGGACTTCCAAATGGTTATGGGTAATTTTTCTCCTTTGGTCTTTCTCTTGACTCCAATTTGTATGTTTAATATTCACTAAATCAATGCCCTAAAAGAAACATTTCCATTACATCCCACACAGTTAACTTACAACCCTAAGCCCCTAAAGGCAGCTGGCACACAGCTGAGGCTCCATCATCACCCCCGGAGCCCTCCTGGAATGGGGGTACACGTTCCCCTCAGCTTTCAGCACATTCAGAGGATATGCACTCTTGCCCTAGAAGCCTGGCACTATAACCCAGATGAAACTCTCCAGCAATGCCCCTGGTTCCAGGGATACCAAGGCAAATGACTGCTGTCTCCTGAAAAGCCCTTATCCTTCCCTTGGTGGGCAACGCTTTCACACAGTCAAGATACATTCTCTGATGTCATGGGGACTCACCCTCCGAAGCTGTCACTACGCCAGTGGTGTTGGTCAGGTCCAGGAGGATAGACGGGAAGGTTGGATGCAGGAGGTAAAGGTGGTAAAGGCCAGGAGGCTCGGCTCCTGGGGGTTCATCCTGGCAACAGTCACAGAAAAGGAGAGCACGGGTGACTACATTCCACATGACACCATGAGGGAAAGGGAGCACAGCAGAAGGTTCCAGTCAGCCCACGCCTGATCCCAACTACGGGGACGTGAGTTCACAACACAGATTCACCCCTAACTCCAAACCACTATCAACAGTCAAAAATATAAGGGAGGAAGAGAAGGAAGGAAGGGAAGGAGAGCGCGAAAGAGGGGAGGAGGGGGTACTTGCAAATGTTTGCAGAAAGGGAGAAGCAGGGAAGGAAAGCAGCAGGGGGAGGAGAAGTATGTCTGTGGAGACGCCTCTCCTCCACCTACGGCAGAGCTGAGCTGGGCTGCTCATTCATCCTTACAGCAGGTAAGGCTGTGTAGAGAAAAAAGCTATTTCTGAACCGTGGCCAAATATATTTCCTTCCATTGGATGTCAAAACCAACTGCAAGGGGGCGGGGACGTAACTCCATGGTAGTGCTCGCCTAGCATGTATAAGGCCCCGGGTTTGATGCCAACGGCAGGCATCAGGCTGAACATAGAAAAACCTATCAGTTCCCCAGAGAAGCAGACCTTTTGACTAGACAGAAGAAAATCACCAAATACACATAAAAACTGCTGAGGTCTGAGGATTGAGTCTCCGAATCCCTGTAGCAGGAGAAACACCCACAAGGGGGTTTTATCAACACGCCTTCTGAGTGGGGATGGACTGTGGTAGCCCACATGTGGCAGCCACACACTTGTTAAAGTGCAGACTGTTGGCCCCACCTCCCAGGACTCAGTACGAGCAGCAGCCCATCTGAGAGGCGAAGCGGGCACAGTCTTGCGCCCTCACTCCCACCGTGAGCCAGCCCCTAAGGCAGAGGAGGCCATTTCCACAGGCCGGCGTTGGGAGGGCAGACCTTAGGCTCAACTAACATGCCATGAAAATGACTTTCCTCACCGCCTACAGAACAGAGCCCAGAGTTCTTAGCATCAAAGTTAAAGCTTTTCAAGTCAGGTGTCACGACACCAGCACTCGGGAGACAGAGACAGGTGGGTCTCTGTTAGTTCAAGGCCAACCTGGTCTATGCAGTGAGTTCCAGAACAGCCAGGGCTATGTAGAGAGACCCCGTCTCAAAAAAATAAAAACAAAACAAACAAAAGAGCTCAAGTTTTTCACTTCACTTTTCTACACTCTGACTGCACTTATTTGCTGCCTACCCCCATGGCATTCTCAATCCACTCATGCTTCCTTCCGGTCCCTTAAAAAGCCACTGCCGCCGGGCGTTGGTGGCGCACGCCTTTAATCCCAGCACTCGGGAGGCAGAGGCAGGCGGATCTCTGTGAGTTCGAGGCCAGCCTGGGCTACCGAGTGAGCTCCAGGAAAGGCGCAAAACTACACAGAGAAACCCTGTCTCGAAAAAAAAAAAAAAAAAAAGCCACTGCCAATCAATCATGTTATTTCCTCCTTGGGACTGCTTACCACCTCTCTCTCGCTCTTCTGCACATCAACTGCTTCTCACCCTCAGCCACAACTTGCATCCAAGCTCTTTCATGAAACACTCCCTAATCGCCCCAGGCAAAATCAGTATCTCCCTCCTTTTGTGCACCTACCTAGTTATTTATTTTGTGTACGTGTGTATCCGTGCATGGGCACATGAGCCACCGTGTACACGTACAGGTCGAAGGACAACTGGCTGGGAGTGAGGGGATGATGTCAGTTTTCCTCTCCCACCATGTGGGTCCCGAGGAGCAAACTCAGGCTGTCAACCTTGGTGCAAGCAACTCACAGGCCATCTTACCTTGCCAGCCGCACCTACAGTTCTCATGTGCACCTCCCTGTTAGTAAGCCACCCTTGGGGTTACCCACAGAAGCCCATTTTGAAAGCCATCTGGTCCAATCCCCTCATTACTCTATGAGGAAACCAGGACCGAGGGCACGGCAGAGCTAGAATCATAACCCAGAGCTCAGGGAAATCTGATCATCAAAATGAGGGGCTAGATAGCATCTTTGTGAGTAAGAACAGGAGACTAAACACAAAACAAAGCAACACCAGAAGGTTCCAAAGAGTAACTTGTCGGGAGGGCATGGTTGAGAAACTCAGAACCGTGTGTCCACCATGCTTCCCCGTCCCTAGGTCACTTGCCTTCTCCAGAGGTTCAGAGCTACGCCCTGTTATGTTCAAATCCCCACAGATGGAATTCCATCATCTGCACACAGCAAGTGAGGCATAAGGTACTTCATTGTCTAAGTCGGCCATGCTTACCACTGAGTCCTGGCGCCTATTCTAGGGAGCAACCCCGCCTCACAAGCCCCGGCCCTCACCCACCCCACCCAGACAATTCAGAGTGACACAAAGAACAGTACATCCGCCTTCGAGGAGTCAGGACTCCTTTCCCATGACCCCCCTGACCCTTCAGCTTCAGCCTCTTCAGCATCTGGCTCCCAGAGTTCTCTCTATGCTCTCATGCTCTCTGCTTTCTAGGTTTACTTGTCTTAGAGACTGCCCAACCAGGCCAGTCATCATGATCTCTCCTCTTCCACAGCAACACACTGGCCTGTGGCTCTGAACATGGTGTCTCGAGTGATTTTCTCATCCAGCCCCCTCACTGTTGGTAGCTCACATTGTTGATGGAAGGTCAAATGGGGTAGCCCAGCTCAGGAGCACAAATCTGTTTCCACTCAACTCCTTAGAGGTGACTGATCAGAAAATACCCTGGGAACCACATCAGCCCCGCAGAGCTGCAGCCATGTCTATGTGACAGAGGGGACAGCCCCACCCCCACCCTCAACCCCTCCATCCTGCTCTCACTCACAGAATTGAGAGAAGCAGCAGTCAGCGCTTCTGCCCAGAAGAGGAACACAGACTTCTGGTCTGAAGTAATTGCAGAAGTGGTTGGTGTTTCCTTCATGTGACACGGGATACTGTGACTCCAGACGATGGAGCCAGAGCCGCCATCCACCACCATCATCTGCAAATGAGAAGGCAAAGAAGATAGCCAGTCATTAGGAGAGTGGCCGGACAAGAAAACACACAGAAACAAAAAGTAAGAAAGACATCCCAGATATGCTGTGGGATGTTCTGTATGGCAAATGTGTTACTAATAAAGCACTGATTGGCCAGTGGCTAGGCAGGAAGTAGGCGGGACTAACAGAGAGAATTAAAAGAGCAGGAAGGCAGAAGGAGACTGCCTGCCAGCCAGCAACCGCCAGGACAAGCAACATGTGAAGATGCCGGTAAGCCACGAGCCATGTGGCAAGGTATAGATTTATGGAAATGGATAACTTAAGATATAAGGACAGTTAGCAAGAAGCCTGCCACAGCCATACAGTTTATAAGCAATAGAAGTCTCTGTGTTTACTTGGTTGGGTCTGAGCGGCTGTGGGACTGGCAGGTGAGAGAGATTTATCCTGACTGTGGGCCAGGCAGGAAAACTCAAGCCACACAGATAGCAGATATTCATTCTCCTCCATGTTTGTGAGGCACTGGGCTCCAACACTCAGAACCAGCAGATGCCCAGTCCCTCATAGGGCAAGCATTTGCATGTAGCTACACACGTCCTCATGAACACTTAAATCACTCTCTAGGTTACCTACAATAAATATATCAATAGTTGTTCCTGTGCTATTTAAGGAACAGTAAGAAAAAAGTCTGTAAGTGTTCAGCATAAACAGTTTTTTAGCCTATTTTCAGCCCACGGTTGGTTAGCTTTGATGGCCAACAAAAAATCTAGGCCAATTATTTTTTTAAAAATTAAAACTCTATAATTCTGCCTTTAAGATTAAATGAATGAAAATTGTCTATCGAAGTATTACATCCTTGCTGTGTATATCGCTCTGTATAAATAAAATGCTTATTGGCCAGTAGCCAGGCAGGAAGTATAGCGGGACAAGCAGAGAACAGAATTCTGGGAACAGGAAGGCTGAGGAGGAGACACCAGCCTGCCGCCCAGGGAGCAGCACGTAAAGCAACAGGTAAAGCCACAGAACATGTGGCAACATACAGATTAACAGAAATGGGCTGAGTTTAAGTGTAAGAGCTAGTTAGTGGTAGACCTGAGCTAATAGCCAAGCAGTTTAATTAATATAAGCTTCTGAGTGATTATTTTATAAGCAGTTGCGGGGGTCCATGGGGATGGGCAGGACTGGAGAAAACTTCAGCTACACATCCTCTTGACACACAGCCTTACAGGAAAACCAAAATGTGGAGCCCATGGTTCAGCATCCCTGAACGTGCTGTAGCATTTCCGTTTCTGAGCTCTGGTCTTAGTGTTCCTGACTTGGTATTCTTTGCCAGTCACATAAATTCAACCTTGACAGCCCTACCCATATTTCCTTCCTTTATCAAAAGCCCTTCCATAACACCCAGCCACCACTGAGTGCTGCCTTCTCCAAAACCTTATTTTGCCTGTACTGAAATGTGATGCTCATTTATACCCACCTTTCCCCACCCAGCTTTGTAAGATGTTCCTCCCACCTAACTTAAGTACAGGCTCCAGAAAGAACATGGTATTAGTCTAGGAAAGCGGCAGATTATAGCGATGAGCTGTGAGTTTCCACTGTATTCATTCACTAGACTGGCGGTCTCAAGGGAGGCTTTTACTCTCTCCAGTGTCTCACCCAGGGCTGGACCCAGAGCCCATTCTTTCTATATGTTCTGATTGACTTGAGGCCCATGGTTTACCTTTTTCATCCCAACTCCATCCTGCGTCTGCAGAAGGAAGTCCAGTGTCTGGTCATCTGTGAAATACCCAGGAGTGGGCTGGCTGCAAGCAGACACGGAAGCAATCAACAGCACATACGGAAAAGGAAAAGGAACAGGCGCCCCCTCCCCCGCTTCCCTTGCACCAGCCACAGGTAACAAGCCATTGTTCTAGGCACTTTGTCAAATGGGAAAGCTGCTCAGAACAGCAGCCATGCTGAAGGGAACTCTGCAAACCTGCGCAGGCCTTGCAGGCTCAATTTCCAGAGCGGCGTAAGATCTTGTCCCCGAAGCAGGACCAGGCCTTGTCTGGTTGTGATCAAGAGGCTGCTGCAGTTGGCATCTGGTGCCTTCACCAACTGGAGAAGCTCAACTCCATCACTATATTGAACAAAACCCCAGCAGTTAGTCTCTGCTGTGGCCGAGAGTCCCACAGTCATTTATTTTGACATTTTATTCCCATTGTGTGCCTGCTCGCATACACAGTCGTCCCTTAGTGTCTATCTATGTGGGAACCAGGGCCAGGACCTGCTGCAGATACCAAATTCACACATTCATCATCCCTACGCAGAATGATCCAGTGTCTCCATACAACCTACATCCTCCAATGTAGTGTAAACCATCTCTAGATTAGTTATGACTCTGAGGACAATGGAAATAGTCGCAGCGCTCCATGCCTTAGGGAATAGTGACAAGAAAACCAGTCTGTATGTTGGGTACAGACACAATTTTTTCCAAAGATTTTCAGTTAGGAGGGGGGTGAATCCACAAATGTGGACGCCCCAGGATGTGTACCCCACTCTACTCTTGTATCCATTTCCCACCATTGTCTTGTCAAGTGGGGCACTTTGTCATTCCTGTCGAATCTCATTCTCTTATCTCCAGAAAGTTCCATGCACATTCAAAGACAGCTCACACAGCAAAGCTGTGGTGTGGTACCTCTCTGCCTGGGCCCTCTGGGGACAGTAACAGAGACAGGGATAATGGCACAGAGGACAGAGATGGGGCAGGTGGCCTGACTGTCACTAAACTTGGACACTAACTCTTGGCCTTTACTTCATCAAATTATTTCTTTTTCTACACTGCTGGAATCATTCCATCAAATTCACTGAAACATAAGACCTGAGATTCTGACAGAAAAGAATATGACAATTATTACCCAAGCCAAGAGCTATGTAGGGAAAATATGTAGATCACTTCATATGACAACCACATGCTTTTAGTTGAGAAGTAAATAAAAGTCAAAAAACAAAACAAGATTTCATGCCTCCTATTCTTGCTTCTGTCAAAATGATTCTTCAACTGGGAGAAAAATACAGGAAAGAGTAGGTCAAAGCTTTCACATAGCTTTACAATCATTTTATAAATATATCCCTTTAGAGGTTCTAATTTAGACCCGTAAGTCAATATCCATCCTTGTAATCCAGTTATGAAGTACACCCTGGTCATTGATAAATAGACCCAACATTCCACGACCAAGAGAAGAGAATTTCTCACTGTGTTAAGCAGATCAGGAAGGAGTTGATATTTCAAGGTTAGCTCCACCTCCCCCAAACCTTAGTCACTAGTCAACCCAAACTCAGAGACTCCATGATACATGAGTCTCCAGAAGACCTCCCTATGACCAAAGACAGAGCTCAGCCATACCTGTAAACATCGATGAGCTCGGAAAGGTTGACAGATCTGCGCTTCTCCCATTCTGGCTCTTCTATCTGCAGAGAGGGTGGTGAGCTGTCTCGATTTTGGGCCTGAACAAAAATGTCCCGCAGGGCCACAGCTTGTATATTTCCTAGTGCCACAGGAAGAGTCGACACTGAGAAGCTGGGTTTAAAAGAACTACCCAGCCTATCCCGGGAGGAGGGGGCGGGTTCTGGGCAGGAGACACAGAGCAGGTCACATGGGTCCCATTTGGAGTGATGGGGAAGTGACCAAGCCCATGCGGGGCAGTCCCCTCTCCAGAGAGGGGACCAAGGGAAAGCAGGTCAGTGACCTGCAACAGGTGAGAGGCCCTATAACAGGAGACGGAAAGAGCCAACACCAGCTGCTGACACTCTGACAATCCGCCCCTTCAAATCCCACCTTGGCGCCACCCTGCGTCCTGACATAAAAGCCTCGTTCTAAGGAAAAACTCCTCCCCTTCCTCTTTCTCTCTTCCACTTTTCCTCCATGAGGTGTGCACCTTTGACCTCTCTCTCTCTCTCTCTCTCTGTCTCTCTCTGTCTCTTTCCTATCTTTCTCTTCATCTCTCTATTATAATAAACTCTCTAAATGGACGCAGCATCTGGTTGTTACTGGCCACCGCCGTCACCACGCCCTCACGGCGTGCATCTGCCCAGCCTGCCACTGCATCTGTCCAGCATGTTTCCCTGCATGTGAAGGATACCCTCAGGGTCCCCCCTGCCCCTCACCCCATGCAATAATTCATAACATTGCTGCCCAACATCGCCAGGCAATCCCACTGCTTTCTCCTGCCCCCTACCCCCCAGCAGTCTGAGGAGCTCTGGGATCCTGTACGACCCACCATTTTTCAGGCTGGAGCACCACCGGGGACTCTTCACCCTACCAGATCAGTAAGATTCCTTCCTTCCCTTCTGGCCATTTTCCCACAAGTGAGGATTCATCTTGTTTTGCTCGCTGGTACCACATGTCTTTTGGGCTCTAAGCCCCTGGGCCCCATCCCTATGTGATGGCATATGGAGATGGCTTGTGCCCACTCCTCACTGACTCTCTGGGATGCTGGAGGTCAGATTTGTCTCATTTTGCTTGCTGGTACCACGTGTCTTTTGGGCTCACAGCCCTTTGGCCCCTGTCCCTATACGATGGCATATGGAAACGGCCTGTACCTCTCAATAGTTGGCCCTTGCTGACCCTCTGGGATGCCGGAGGTCAGTCCTCTGGGCCTTATACCTCAGTGTGGAAAAATGCACTATGGCAGCCCTCCCTCACCACGGCCACTGACTCGTGGCTTGGGTTCATTCCCCTGTGGCTGCTTTCCTGTCTGGCTGCACTGCTACTTCTCCATCTTTCTTTCACAAAGTCTATTTCCTATGTGCAAATGGAAATGAATAATTGATATGGCCATCTATATTTCTTTCTGGCTGACTTTTAAATGTTTCAATTTATCTATTCCTTATCTGCTCAATTTATTTAAAAAAAAAAACCCACACAAACATGTGGTCATGCGCCATATTTGATGGGGGCAACATGTGATCAGGCAGCACCATCTTAAATAAGGGCAATGACGTGGTCTAGCTGCCATCTTGACTAAGGTCAAAACAGGCAGGTCACATGACCTTGCCACTATCTTTACTAAAGGCAGCATGGGTAGGGCTCTGGCGGTTGGTATGGAGGGAGGTTAGGGAATCACCTCCTGCCATGCATTGGTTCACCATTGTTTTAAGGGCCGAGAAAAGTCCTCCGGCCTAGGCATGGCATTCCCCAGCTGCCTCTTTCAGGCTCCAGCATTCCGGGCAAGGCAGAAGTCCAGTCAAAGCCTGCTGTTCATTCCTCCACAGCCGCTCATGTGGGCAGGGCCCAGAGACATATATGACCCCCTCTGGGGCATCAGCAGAACCACATGCAGGTTCCCCCCATTCAATAATTCATAACACCAGCAACCCCAGTGTGTGTTCACCCTACCTCACAGGAAGTCTAGCCACTGACATCAGGGGAGCAGAAGCCAAAAGGGTTTTTTTTGTTTTTTTGTTTGTTTGTTTGTTTTTGTTTTTCGAGACAGGGTTTCTCTCTGTAGCTTTGGAGCCTGTCCTGGATCTCACTCTGTAGCCCAGGCTGGCCTCGAACTCACAGAGATCCGCCTGCCTCTGCCTCCCGAGTGCTGGGATTAAAGGTGTGCGCCACCACTGCCTGGCCAGTCTTGCTTCTTACCAAAGCCAAACAGGATGTAGACAGCCCCACTGGTGGTGATGTAAACCTGCGGACCAATCAGGTTCCCCACTCCCACGATGTTGTACTTCACAGGTCGGCCCACGGGACTCCCTGTCCGGCCAGATACCAGCAGAAAACACAGATCTGGCTGAAGAAATAAAAGAAGGGAACATGTCAATAGAAGCCTTTCATTCCTAATGCCTCATGAGCTAAGGGCTCAGAAACACTTCCCACGGCTGGAAAGCACAAAGCCAAACTTACTTGCTTACCCCCCCCACCCCCCACCCCCACCCCCCCACCCCCGGAATAAGAAACGGGACAAATGTATACTCTCTAACTAGATATGTGTGAAGAGCATCTTTAGGATTCCTCAGGTGATGGAACACAGTAGTTACTGACTGTATCATTTCCCAAGGCCGAGAGCTAAATAGAAGATGCTGATGCAGGGAGGGTTTACAAGAGCCAGGATCTACCAGAGACCCTGATGGCCAGCGTGGTAGAGGTTAGAATCACCAGGAAAACACATCTGGGTGTGTCTCTTCTGGATGTTTCCAGAAAGGTTTAACCAAGTAGGAAGACCAACCCTGGATGTGGGCAGATTCATCCTATCTGCTTGGGGCATTGATTAAATAAGAATAAGAAGTCACAGGCTACAGAAATGGTTTAGCTGTTGTAAGTACTTGTGGCTCAATTATGAGAACCAGTGTTTGGATCCCAAGACATACGTCCAGCAGCTAACAAATCTCTGTAACTGCTCCAAGGGATCAGAAATCATCTCCTGCCCCCTAGGGCACCCACATACACATGAATGTGCACACACACTCATACAGACATACATATAAACACATGCACACACATAAATAAAGTGACAATTTAATAAGGAATAGAACTGAGCATAAGCCTTCATCTCTTTCTGCTTCCTGGCTGTGGAAGAAAGGCGACCAGCTGCCTTAAGCTCCTCCCACCATGCCTCTTCATACTGTAAGACACAGTAAAACCTTCCTCCCTTAAGTTGCGTTTGCCAGGTGTTTGATCACAGTAATGGGAAAGTGCATCAGTGTATCAGCCCACAGAATTCTCCCATCATAGCACCAGATGTCCAGCCTGGCCATGGCCACCGCCAACTTCACGCTCAAGATTCACTTTCCTGTGAATGGCCAGCGAGTAAATATTGTAGGCTTTCCCAGATGTGTGGTCTCCATAGAAACTACTCTCTGTTGTTAGTCTAGCATGAAATCTGTCACAGGCAACACAGGAAATGACTATGCTCCAAGAAAAGTTTTTGAGAAAACAAACAGTGGGAGGAATTAACTCATGGCCACAGTTTATTAGCCCCAGATCTAGAAGATTTTCTTTTTCTTTTTTCATTTATTTTTATTTTATTAACATATGTGTATCTGTCTGTTGAGTATATGCTATATGTGAGCAGGTGCCCTTGGAGGCCAGAAGAGGGTGTCAGAGCTCCTTGAGCAGAAGTTACAGGCAGCTGTGAGTGATGTGTGTGCTAGGAGCCAAACTCCAGTCCTCTGAAAGAGCAGCCAATACTCTTGACTCTTGAGTCACCTCCCCAGCCCCTTCAAAAGTTTCTGACAAGGTTTTATCATTACAAATTCTTACAGAGAAGACAGATGGGTATGGTTTACAGCACACTCAGAAAAACCAAGTGGAGTTTTTAGAGGAAAGCCATAGCACTCTGCTATTATGTATTCTAAAACATTCTTGTCAAAGGCTAGATGGATAGAATAAACGTACTGCAAAGCTGAAAAGAAGAGCTGACACACTATAAAACAAACCTGATGCTCTAAAAGGCCAGAATCAAAATTGTAAGAGAAAACTGTTTTACTAATCAATTGATTAATTAAAAGATATGAATGCTTTCACTGATTATAAGCAAGGGGCAAAGCTTAGAAAGTCTTCAGCTACAAATATAGAAATCAAGTTTGCATTAAAAGAAGTAAGAAGCTGGGCATGCAAAGCAAAACTAAATATCTGGGTGTGGGAAGCTGCTGTGGGATGTTCTGTATGTTAAATGTGTTGCTGTGATTGGTAAATAAATATAACACTGATTGGCCAGTAGCCAGGCAGGAAGTATAGGCAGGATAAGGAGAGAGGAGAATTCTGGGAAGTGGAAGGCTGAATCAGAGAGATGCTGCCAGCCGCCACCATGAAAAGTGAGATGTAAGGTACCGGTAAGCCACAAGCCACGTGGCAACTTATAGATTAACAGAAATGGGTTAATTTAAGATAGAAGAAGTAGATAACAAGAAGCCTGCCACGGCCATACAGTTTATAAGTAATATAAGTCTTTGTGTTTACTTGGTTGGGTCTGAGCGGCTGTGGGACTGGCGGGTGAGAAAGATTTGTCCTGACCGTGGGCCAGGCAGGAAAACTCTAGCTACGGAAGCAGAGTCAAAGGGATTGCCATAAGTTCCAGGCTAGCCTGGTCTACACAGTGAACTGTAGGCCAGCCCGAGGTCTACAGGGCTTATCTTTCAAAACATGGTTTCTCTGTGTAGCCTTGGCTATGCTGGAACTCACTTTGTAGACCACGCTAGCCTTTAACCCAGAGATCCACCTGTCTCAGCCTCTGCCTCTGGAGTGCTGGGACTAAAGGCATGCACCACCACTACCCTGCAGAGACCTTGTCTTAAAAGAAGAAAAGATGTGTGGTGGTACACACCTTTAATCCAGTATTCAGGAGGAAAGAGGGTAGATCTCTGAGTCAAAGGCCAGCTTGCGCTACACAGAGAAACTCTGTCTCAAAACAAACAAAACAAAATGCCTAGTGATGATGCAAGCCTTTAATTCCAAAACTCTGGAGGCAAAGGAAGGTGGATCTCTGTGAGTTCAGGGCCAGTTAGGTCTACAGAGCAAGTTCCAGGACAGCCAGGGCTACACAGAGAAACCCTGTCTCAAAAAAAGAGAAGCAGTAGTAATGGTATCTGCTTAGCTGGAACCCCCAGCTGGCCCCTGTATGATCCAGAAAGCCCCATTCCTATCTCTCTTTCCAAACCCTTCCCACTCAGAGAGTCTCCAAATAAAAGAAAGTCACCAAAAGCCCAGTTCCACATTCTTGGTGGTTACTGCAGCTTCCTCCCCTGAAGTTGCCAGCTGCCCAAGTCCCCACCTAAAGTGGTCAGCTTTTGACCATTCTCGGGCACAAGCCCAGCTTGTGGCAGACATGTGCTATGGAAAAATATTTTTGTACACTGTGAAGACGTGTCTTTGCCAAGGCACCTTCTGATTGGTTTAATAAAAGAGCTGACTGGCCATTAGCTAGGCAGGAGGTATAGGCAAGACAGAAAAACACAAAAGAAACTGGGAAGAAGAAGGGTGGAGTCTTGAGAGTCATGAGCAGATGCAGAGAGAAGCAAGTTGAACATGCCGTGTTAAAAGAAAGTACCGTCATGTGGCAGAGGGTAAATAAGAAATATGGGTTAATTTAAAAATGTAAGAGTTAGCTAGTAACAAGCCTAAGCTATCAGCTGAGCATCTGTAATTAATAATAAGACTCAGTCTGGTCATTTGAGAGTGGCTGCTGGGACACAGAGAAACTCTGCCTACTCATGGCATTCCAACATGGGGCCAGAATTTCCACATAATCCCTACCAAAGCTTTAAAAAAGTTCTAAACACACAAAAACGGAGCCAAAATGCAGCTTCCTAGTCTGGTGTCTCTCATGCCAGCCACAGGACAAAGATTTGTCTTGGCAAAAGTTTGGCAGTTGCTTTTTTGTGCATCCTGCTGGTCCAGTTTGGACAGTATACTGCTAGCAGTTGAGGCAAGGGCAGATTCTTGGTCCAAATGGCTAGCTTTTTCCATAAAGAAAACAAACTCCATACAGAGTTTCGTCAATGCCCATCATCCTCTTTTGAAGCAAATTGGTGCTGTCAGGAGCAGACGTGTCTCACTGTCATGAAAAGCCTTAGGTTATTAAACACCTTAAATGCCATATTCTGTAGGTCTCTGAAGTGTCTGAAGACCATCTGTCTATCTAAATACATCTGTGTATGGCCTTGAAAACATTCCTAACGTGACCAAAAGTTTGACTATTACAGATGACTATTGCTGCATAAACATGATACCCCAAACAACAGTAGAAACATAATACAGTATAACAAAATTAACTTTAGATTTGTGTCAATAAACCAAAGTCCAAGTTTTGATTTGGAATTTTTTGTGGGGAGGTGTGTGTGGAATTGGTTACAAGTTATTAGTTATATTCAGAAAAAAAAATATGCAAAAGAGTTAAATTCAAAGATCTCTTTCTAAAGTAAAATAGGGGGATATGATATAGAAATGATGAGATAAAAGGGTAGATTATTGAATCTACTTTAATCCAAAAAAAACAACTATTAATATCAAAATATTGAAGTCCTAGGCCTGTAGGCCAGAGTTAGATACCCCAACATTATAGAAGAACTTTCAGTGATTGTCCAGGGAGCTAGATGTCCTTGTCATTAGGTAATATTTCACCTTTCTGGGGTCTTTGGTGGAGTTAAAGACTAAATAATTAAACTTAAGAAAATTCAAATTTAAGAAAAAAAAATCTAAAGACAACACAAGATGTGTCTTCCAACAGCTGTCTACAGGAGGAGCCATGTTAAAAGAAAGTACCAGCCAGGTGGCGGTGGTGCACATCTTTAATCCCAGCACTTAGGAGGCAGAGCCAGGCGGATCTCTGTGAGTTCAAGGCCAGTCTGGTCTACAGAGCAAGATCCAGGACATGCACCAAAACTATACAGAGAAACCCTGTCTCAAAAAACCAAAAAATAAAATAAAAAAAAATAAAAGAAAGTGCCTCCATGTGGCAGAGGGTAGATAAGAAATATGGGTTAATTTAAAATGTAAGAGTTAGCTAGTAACAAGCCTAAGCTATCGGCCAAGCATTTATAATTAATATTAAGTCTCTGTGTGGATATTTGGGAACTGGCTGGTGGGAAAGAAAAGTCCAACTACAGATACATCATCATGCCTTGCCTACATCCTATAGTCTCCCTGCTTTCATTTGTGGGTGTGGGCCATCTCTGGGATTGGAGAACCTGCCCGAGGGTTGCTTTGCTCAAATAAACCTGTTGCTATATTTTTTCAAATCGGCTTGATTGGCTTACTGTGTCAGTGGAGAAACCTATGATGGCGGGGGAGAGCCAAAAACCTATTAGTATCCTTGGGTTGAGATAACCATGAACAGAAAAAACTCTTTGCAGATGTGGATACCATATGTTAAAGGACATATGGACAGACTGGGATCAAGGGAAAAGGGACTCTCTGTCTGAGAGGACTGTATAAAAAAACTGGATATTTAGCCTTTGGGGTAACCAACTTAGTGGGACCAGGCTAAGAGCCACTGGGTTTCCTAAACTGGGTGGAGATCAGATTCATCTAAGATGCCAGCCAAATGGCACTGAGGTGGTAACAGTGAATGGAAGCCATTACGATGAACATCTCCTCCAACAAAACAGCTCAGGGGTTAACAAGTAATGGGGAGCCTCACACGGAGTGACATTCACATTAGCCTGGGTGCTTGAGGAGCACGTGTGACCATGGGCCCAGACTCAGACTGATACACGGTGTGAGGGCAATAACTACAGGCTTCTCAGGTCCCTTCTCCCGAACATTCTAGACCAGACCAGTCCTCACACCCCAAAGCAGGCCCTTCTGCCAAGTTCAGCTCATACTCCACCCAGACCTATGAATTCCACCACTCTAAGTCACAGCCCTAAATATATTCCCTCCCTTGTGTCTGTGGCTCAAATGGCTCCTCACACTGCCTGTAATCAACACAGAGGTCAGAAGGATCCAGCAGGGGATGCTCAGGGGCTGTTCTAAACCCATGGCCTCTCTGGGACTAGCCTGTAACTATCACTTTCAGGCAGAATGGAGACTGTTCTATTATTTATACACTGTGGCTCGAATGAGTAAATTCCGTGAGGCCCGCTGAGCAATGGGTGGGATAGAGACACAGGGTTAAGAGCAGGTGAGCTGATTCTCCAACAAGGGCCCCATGGTGTGGAGGGTCCTGAAAGCCTGGCCCACTGCCCCTCAACACCACTGGGTGTAAGAAGCAGATGAGGCATTAAGACTAAGATTTCTGCTAGTCACAGTTGTGGACACCTGAAATCCCAGCACTAGGGAAGCAGAGACAAGAAGGTGGAGACTACCCAAGTTTAAGGTAAGCCTGAGCTACACAGTGATTCTGTCCCCAGAAGTCTCAAACAAAAAAACCAGCTCTCCAAATGTGCTGATGCTGTATCCATGTGTGGTGACTTGCTGGGCTGTGAGAACTAGGTTCCATCAAAAGGGGGTTTCCCACGCTTTCTCCAGCTTTCAGGAAATCACTTCCTACTGTGGGAATAATGGATTTCCCCTTCTAGTCATAGTGGCTAGGATAAAAAGTTTAAAAACATCACGTGAACAATTCCTGGATCCTTGGTTTAGGATAATCAAAAGACCAGAGTAGCTAGCTCAAGAAAACTAACAAAAAGTACTCATGGGTGTTTCTTTTGTGTGTGTGTGTGTGTGTGTGTGTGTGTGTGTGTGTGTGTGTGTATTATTAACTCACAAGGTCTTTTATTTTAAAATTAAAAGAGGCAGACATGATGGTGCATACTTTTAATCCCAGCAGTCTGGAGGCAGAGGCTGGCAGATCTCTGAGTCTGTGGCTAATTAGTCTATATCATGAGTTCCAGGGCTACATAAGGAGATCCTGTCTCAAAAATAAAAATAAAATAGACTGAGCCAGTAAAACTCACTTTTAAATTAAGATGGGCTGGATCAGCAAGATGGCCCAGAGGTAAAGGCACTTGTCACCAAGTCTGAGCCCCCAATCCCTGGGATCTGCATGATGGAAGGGGAAAAGCTGGCTCTGACAAGGCAACCCAGATCTCCACATGTACACTGTGGCTGGTACATGCGCGCGCGCGCGCGTGCACATATACACACACACACACACACACACACACACACACACACACATACACACTGAGTAAATTACTAAGTAAAGTAGTAAAATGAGACAAAATAACCACACTTACCACAAACTCTTTGCCTCTAAAACGTGGCTTACAAATAAAATTTTAAATGGATGGGCTGAAGAGATGGCTCAGCAGTTAAGAGCCCTTGCTGCTCTGGCAGAGGACTAAAATTTGGTTCCCAGCACCCATATGGCGGCTCATAACCATTTGTGACTCCAGGCACGGGGGATCTGATGCCTTCTTCTGACTTCCAAGGGCACCAGGTATACATATGGTACACAGATGCAGGCCAAACATCCATATATACAGTAAAATAAATAGAGCTTTTTAAAATTTTTAAATTGAAGGCCAGGCATGGTGGTCCTCTTTTCTTTAATCTTAGCACTTTAGGAGGCAGAGGCAGGCAAATCTCTGAGTTTGAGGCCAGCCAGGGTTACACAGTGAGATCCTGTCTCAAAAAACAAACAAAAATTTTAATTGAGATAAGCGCTCATTAATCTAGTCTTTCATCTGACTAGGGAAAAGGTCTGTTTTATATGTGTACAGAGCAACTGTTTCACAGTGCATAAGCTCGGCTTAGGAGGCCACTGGGCTAGAGTCAAAGTTTATCTTTCTAGAGGGAGGAGGGAGGAATTGAGACATGGCATTACTGTGGAGCACTAGACAGACTTAAACTTACTATGTAGACCAAACTGTCCTCACATTTACAGCAATCCTCCTGCCTCGGCTTCCAAGTGCTGGGATTATAGGCATAAACTACCACATCCACACTGAAAGTCTGTTTCCTTTCAGCACCTTCCTTTGGTCATTGATGAATCAGAGAGGTTTTTGGTCTGATTTCTTAGACAGGTCTTAATGTGTAGCGCACTCTGACCTGGAACTCTCAATCTCCCTTGCATATGAGTTTTGCTGTTATTGTTGTTGAGATGTGGTCTGTTTTGGCCTATGGCAAGAAAGCTTACAGCCAGGTGGGAAATCCAAGCAGAGATACAGAGAGAGGAAGGATGGAGTTGGGAGAGATGCCAGCCGCTGCCAAAGGAGCAACAAGATGCCAGCAGACTGGTAATGCCACGGCCACGTGGCAACATATAGATTAATAGGAATGGGTTAATTTAAGATGAAAGAGCTAGCTAGCAAGAAGCTAAAGCCGTAGGCTATACAGTTTGTAATTAATATAAGCCTCTGAGTAATTATTTTATAAACAGCTGTGGAACCTCGGGAGGAAGAGATTCATCTGGACTGCTGGGCAAGGTAGGACCAGAGAAATCACCAGCTACAAGAGGGGATCAAACAAGGGCTTCATGCATGCTACCAACTGAGCTATAACCAAAGCCTGCATCCTATGAGCCTTCTATCAACCCAACCCACTGTTTTACAGTTGAAGTCAATTTTAAATGCATACAATATAGCAAAACTAATATTACATTTATAGAGCAAAAAAAATAAGCAGTTTTCTATGGACTTAATTTGTTAGCTCTAATTTCCATAAGCCTCCTACAAGGAGACAGAACTTTCTAGTTTGACATGTGAAGAACTGCAGCATCATTAGAGTACAGTTTGCCCAAGGCCACAAAGCTACAGAGTGGTGCAGAAGGAATTTACACACAGGCCATCTGCCTCCAGAGCTCTCCCACACCACAGTCCTTGGAACCACAGTGGCATCATGGAAAATGAGTTTGGAATGCTCTTGGTTCACTTAACCTCACCAAGAGAATCTATTTCAGCCTAAGCCATTACAAAAACAAGGTCCTAGCAGGACTCACAGTAACACCACTCGGACTGAGATGGAGACGGTTGAAAGCACTCTCCGTAAGAAGTTTAAACCTTCTGCAATAGACGGCATACCTGCAGCTCTCCAATGGCCAGCACCACCAGGTCTCTGGCACCGTCCCCATCCAGGTCAGGCAGCACCACAACGGGGGCGGCCAAGGTGCCGTTGGACAGATGGTTCGGGTTCAGGGTCCACATGACTTTCCCTGGGGAAGGAGAAAGAGGCAGATCACTTCCGCTTTCTGCCCCAGCAAAAGGCAGCCGCAGCGTTCCCCAGGCAGAAAAAGGAAACTCGGAGGGCGGAGCAGGGGACAGCAGCTTCTCCCCACTTTCCCCCTTTAGCTTTCGTCTGAGGACAACGGGAGCAGGAAGTGGGGTTCGAGATCCTCGAGCGTCTGGCTACACTTCCATGCAACAACCCCACGTCTGAATTTTAATTTATTGTTTTATGTATGTGACTGTTTGGACTGCATGTATATCTATGCACTACATGTGTGCTGATGCCCAGGAAGGTCAGAAGAGGGCATCAGAATCCCTGGACTGGAGTTATAGCTGGTTGTGAGCCACCCTGTGCTGTTAGGACCTGGGTCCTCTACAAGAGCAGCCCGGTGCTCTTAACTGCTGAGCCATCTCTCCAGTCCCACACATCTGGCTTTTGTATAGCAAATAGAGACATGTATGTCTCCCTGGCAAGTAGGCGCTCATTCCACTAGGGCTGAGGAATGTGTCTGTCCCAGGGCATTGCAGCCACTAACGAGCCCACACCAGAGAAATTGCAGAAGGCTTTCAAGGACTTCAGTCCTGAGCTAGGGGAGTATGTGTCTTTTTTTTTTTTTTTTAAATATAGGAGTTCATATAACCCAGGCTATCCTTGATGTCCTTGACCTTCTGATCCTATTTCTACCTCTTAAATGAGTGCTGAGCTCACAGGCCTACACTACGATGCCCCGTTTATGTGGTGCTGGGAATCAAAACAGGGACTTTGTGCATGCTAAGGAATCATTCTATCAAGAATATATATACACAAATTTCCCCCACTCAGGGGTATCCCACTAGCCAAGCATGTCACACCTGTAATCCCAGCACTTGGGAGGCTGGGGCAGGAGGATCTAATGAATTCAAGGTCTGGGGTACAGTGTAAAACCATGTCTCAAAAAGGAGGGGCAAAAATAAAGCACCCCACTATGGCACTTGATGTGGGAAAGATGTCAGCTTCTCTTGAACTTGTGGCCCCTGTGACAAGCATATTGTAAGGAGACATCTTTATCATACTAGACTCATTTCCATTGCTTCCGTCCTGTGGACCTAAGAAGGAAAAGAAGCGAAAAGGCCATATCACCAGCCTCCCCAAGCCTAGCTCTTTTCCCTAGCATTCAGTCAGTATGCAGGTTCACATATGGACCCACATAATTCAAAGAGAAGTGACACTTCCCTGCCTGTTGTACAAAGAACAGAGCAGAGACTATTCACAATCCAAGCCTCCCCACCCCCAGGCTCTTCTGTCTGGGGGAAGAGCTTATCACCAAACTGATTGCGACAAGAGTCTACTATCTGCCCAAGCCCTTTATCTCGGTTCCTTAATAATCACCTCTGAACCAGAGCAGCAAAGCAGCTTCCAGCCTGTCCGAGGACAAACCTCCCCTGCAGGCTGTTCAAATACAAACCCAAGGCTCGCAGAAGCAAAGCTCAAGACCACTCTACCTGACGTCGCATTGAATGCACTGAGCATCTTGCGTGTCCCTGTCACGAGGCAGATGGTTTTGGCCATGCTTCCCGGCATCAGATCCAAGCATGTGACATCTTGAGCCTCCTCTGGGAGGGGACTGGACCACAGTGTGCTGCCATTCATCCCCGAGAGGCACACAAGATCTGCAGTTGGTTGTGAGCCACCACCTAGAGGCAGGTAGGAGAGATGGGGAAGGGGCGGAGGAGGTGAGTGGCAGGCACAGGCGAGACACGTGAGGCAGCAGCTCGCACTTGTGTGCTCAGCTCCCGCCTGTGTTTCTGACAAGGCGTGAACACGGAACTTGTCGTCTCTCCTACCTCCCACCTCGTGTAGGACAAGTGTAAGAGCAGCCGCTGTGGGCTCCTCTGCACGGCCTCACCATGTCTCCATCTTGGCACCTTTCCCAACACATCTGTTTACCTGTCAGCCACCTGAGCCCACACTAAACAGAGACATCCTGGAAGACAGACACTAATTTCTGATTCCTCAGCACATCATAGGATGCCTGCAACACAAAGCAGCCAGTTGTCTGCTGAGCAAAAGACAGAGTAAGGCCAGCAAAACGGTAGGTAAAGTCATCTCCTGCCGAGCCTGATGGCCTGAGTTCAGGCCCCAGTCCCCAGCACTATTCCAGTATTCCCACATGTACAACTTGTCCTACAACTTGTCCTCTGGCCTTCACATGTGCACTGTTACACACACACACACACACACACACACACACACTAAATAAAAGGCAGAACACCGAGTAGTAGTTGCTGAGGGGAAAACAAAACAGCCCCTCAGGAGGGAAAGGAATGTTCAGGAACACAGAGGCTGACCTAGATAGAATCCATGCAGAGCAGGGAGTAAATCCCAACCCTAGTCACCAGCAGCAAACGCTCCGGGAACCGAATAGGGTGTTTTCAGAAACTGCCTGAAGGTTAGAGTAGCAGGCAGCGAGGAGGCCTGGCTGTCTGCAGCTCTCTGGTTGGCTCCTAGGCAGGAAAAGAACACTTGGGGCGACAAGACCCCGGTCCGAGGAGTCCGAACCACAGCAGCTAAGGCCAGGGCCTAAGAACAGTCCTGCTTCCTGCCAGCTTTGCTTTCTCTCTCAGGAACGGACAGCTTGACTCATTTCACACTTTCTACTTTCAGCCACCATCAGTGACAAAGCTTCAGTCTTCCTGTTCCTAGGCAGTGCTAACTAAACAATACAGCCTCAAACAGGAAACAGGGTGTGGCTCGCCATGTTCCACCTCCTGCCAGAGGTAGTAATCGGTATTACCCTCTAGACTTTACCAGTCTAGTCCTGTGCTCTTCTTCCTGCTTAAGAACCCCGCTGATTTCATAGTTCATGTTTTTCCACTAGTTTGGCTATTTGTCCCTGTGCTTTTTCAATATTTCTTGCTCATATAATCCCTCCTCTCTCTCGCCGACTGGACTCCTGGAGCTCCACCTGGGGCTTGGCCGTGGATCTCTGCATCTGTCTCCACCTATCACTGGATGAGAGTTCTGTCATGACAGTTAGGGTGTTTGGCCATCAGATCCCCAGAGTAGGTCAGCTCGGGCTTTCTTTTGACCATTGCCAGTAGTCTATTGTGGAGTTATCTTTGTGGATTTCTGGGGACCTCTCTAGCACTCTGCTTCTTCCTATTCCCATGAGGAGCCCCAGTGGAACTGGATCAGGCCCTCTGGATAAGTGAGACAGTTGATTAGCTTGAACTATCTAGGAGGCCCCCAGGCAGTGGGACCGGGACCTGTCCTTAGTGCATGAGCTGGCTTCTTGGAACCTAGGGCCTATGCTGAGACATTTCTCTCAGCCTTGGTGTAGGGAGGAGGGGACTGGACTTGCCTCAACTGAATCTACCAGGCTGAGCTGAATCCCCAGGGGAGACCTTGCCTTGGAAGAGGTGGGAATGGGGGTGGATTGGGGGGGAAGGCTCGGGGGTGGGAGGAGGGAGGACAGGGGAATCCGTGGCTGATATGTAAAATTAAATTAATTATAAAATAATAATAATAATAATAATAATAATAATAATAAAGAACCCCACTGAGTCTAGAGTCACTCTCTGACTCATGTTTCTTTCTTGGTAGAGTGAAGGATTGCACCCTCCCCACGACACTGCAGCTCCTTCAGGGAAGAACCATGGCTCCTATTGATGAGCTCTCCAATCAGCACAACCCGGAAGAGGGCGAACAGTGCCTGCTGTAGCCAATGCATGCTAGTTCTATCCCTCTCTTCCCAGTGGCACAAAGCATTGTGGGTTTATAGGTACATCCATAAGGTGTGAGGGTTGAGGATATGAACTACAGAACCTGATTCTTGGAGCTGAACTTCAACTCTACCTTTTACCAGATGTGGGACTCTAAAATATTTCCTTAGCCTCAGTGTATCTCAGTTTCCTCATACGGAAAAGGGGACAATAATATTAGCTTACTTGGTAGGGTTGTATTGAGGAACAAATTCATTCAACGTGCTGTGAGTCTACAGCAGGGCTCAGCACACAGGAAATAGCTAGTGATAGTCACTGTAGTGGTGTGAATGAGAAATGTCCCCAACAGGTTCAGATGTTTGAACAGTTGGTCCCTAGTTGGTGGCACCATTTGAGGACATTATGGAACCTTTAAGAAATGAAGCCTTAGCCGGGCGGTGGTGGCGCACGTCTTTAATCCCAGCACTCGGGAGGCAGAGGCAGGCGGATCTCTGTGAGTTCGAGGCCAGCCTGGGCTACCAAGTGAGTTCCAGGAAAGGCGCAAAGCTACACAGAGAAACCCTGTCTCGGAAAAAAAAAAAAAAAAAAAAAAAAAAAAAGAAATGAAGCCTTGCTGGAGGACATATGTCACCAGGGGAGGGAGGGCTTTGAGAGCTCATTGCCAAAATAAACTCTTTTGTAAATTGCTTTTGGGCATGCTGTTTTTGTCACAGGAAAAAAAAGTAACAAAAACAATTACATTCTTACTTTTACAATCTGTGGGCAAACCATGTTTGTCTACATAGTGTCCAAACTCTAGTCTTGTCTCTATGCATCTTGATAGAAAGCAAAGTAGGCAAAATACCAAATAACTTCAGCATCCTTAACCTTTATTCAAAGGTGAATGAATCACAGACCAGGAAAATGAAATCACGCTAAGAGCACATGAAAGTCTGCTCCAAACCCAGAAGCTTTCCCTGTCACAGTCACATCTACATATCAAACATGCTCCCAAAAGGCATTCTTAGTAATATCAGGCAAATGTACAGTACAGAAATTCCTTAAAGCACCCCCAGCCTTCACTCTGGGCCTAACTGATTGAAAAGCACTTCCCAGGACTTCTTCACCCTCTGGTAGGGTTCTTGTATCTGATGGTATGCTACAGTCATTGCCAATTTAGTAGACATTGCAGGCAAACTAGGACCCTGTGGAACCATCATGGAAATGAGGCATTTTTGCTTGTTTTTTTGGTTGTCCTGTGTAACAGCGTCCCAGAAACAGCACACTCAGCTAGTGTAAGCTGTGGAGGCTTTAATAAGGCGACCATTGACAAAGATGTGTCAGGGTGGAGGACCCCACTAGTGGCAGGATAGCCCCTCAGAGCTGTTAATGCCCCCAGGGACAAAGGAGCGAGCTTCCCACCAGCTCTGACAGCAGTCAAGTTTGTTACCATGCTGCTCCAACCCCAGCTGTGAGGAAGCCAGAGCAGGAAGTCCCTCCTCACTCTCACTCCCAGCCAGCCAGGGAGCCTATAAATATCCTCCAATTGTCTAGCCTTCCCAGGGAGGGCTAACCTGGAGAACTAAACTGAAAGGGGAAAGGAAAGCCACCAGCCCAAACATCCGTGTGCAAAGGTGGATAAGCCATGACCAACCCTGCCAGGATTGTGAGGGCAGGGTAGACTCAACGTTCACTGTAACCCAGTGGGCAGTGGGAAACTGGCTGGGGAGGTGGCTCAGTTGGTAAATGCTTTCTACACAAGCAAGAAAGCCTGAGTTCAATCTCCAGAACCCACATAAACAAACCTGGCGAGGTGGCGCGCTTTTGGAATCACAGTGCCAGGTAGCTTCTGAGGATTGCTAGCCAGCTCCAGTGAGAGACTCTGTCTCAAAACATAATGTGTGGATGGTTCCTGAGGAGTTGACACCCGAGATGGCTCTGCCCCTCCCCCCAACACACACACACACACACACACACACACACACACACACACACAGAGTGGGATATTTAATCACACTGTGAAACCTGAGACTGTGTTAATAAAATCAATCTTGGGTGGGGGGGCAGAGTCAGCAACTAGTTGGCAGGAATTAGCCATAGAGAGAAGGGAGGAACCAGGAAGTTGGATAGAGATGCACAAGAAGGAGTAGAGAGGGACTTGGATTTTCTTGGTCTTTTTGTTTGGGATGACTGGAGATGCTCTCTTGCTAGGTCTCTGGCCAAACAGGAAAGGTCAGCTGGTTGCTTCTCGGCCTCTCTGAGCTAGCAGGTTTTCACCCCAACATCTGACTCCTGAGTCTTTATTGGTAAATAGAATGATACAGATTTAGTTAGAAACGACATGTGGCAGAAGCTGTAGAGCCAGTGCTGGTGGGACTAGAAATCCCACCAGGCCCTGGCCTAAGCAGAAGGTCGCCGACTTCGGGAAGCAGACACAAAGTACCAGTAGGTTCAGATGCAGCCGCTAAGCCAACGGAAAAACCACACATACCCACACCTAATTACTAAGGCTGTCATTCCAAGGTATGAGCAAGTCACTTCTCTGAACCAGTGTCTTCACTTGCCTGGGTGACCACTCAAAGTCCCTCCAGCTTCCATTCACCTTAGCTGTCCTAGAATTCACAGGAACTGGCTTGCCTTCACCTTCTGAGTGCACCACCACTCTGGGCCCCGGTTTCTTGAAATGATCTTTATTTACATCCGGAACTTTCTGATGAGGCACATCATGCATGGTGAATTTGTAGTGACCGGCAGACCCTCTAGTGCATTGTCCCTGGAAGCTGACTATGGCTTCCTCTCGGCTGACACCTCCCCCTTGACAGCCTCCAGAAGATGTATCTCTTACCTCCTTCAGTCCCATTCCTGGTTGTCACAAAGGACAGAAGCACGTCCCGAAGGCCATCTCTATTCACGTCAGCCAACTCCAGGGGAGACAGGTCCCCGCCTGGCGTACACATAATGAAACAAAAAGGGCCTGAGCCAGTTACCACAGACTAGTTCTCTTCTGCCAGGTTAGAAAGAAGACAGATGCAGATGCTGCCAGCACCCCCTCCCGGCCCAGGAGGACTGTCTGTTCCCAAACAAGACAGCAGAGATATGCATCTCCCCTGGCCTGCCCAGAACCTGGACATCATGCGTAAAGCAAATAGTCAGGTTCTGAATGGAGGGGACGTTAAGGAAGACTGACTGGAGACTACAAGACCTAAGGAATGGTAATGTATGGAATCCCCTGGGGTTCCCGGCCACACTAGACAAGGTATAGTGAAGTACTTGGCAACTCAGAAATGCCACAGGCAAGAGAAGCCCTAAGAAACCTGGTTCCCCTGGCCAGAGGCCCAGGGAGGGTGCAGCCCAGCAAGGCAAATTGATTATAGATAATAATGGCCCCACCCACAGCAAAGGCTGTGGAACCTGACTTCTGGAACCTTGCTCTGGGACCATTATGTCACCCTCCCTCTCTCCAGAGCCAAAGCCAAAATGGCCATGGGGAGCTAGGACCACCCCACCTGCGGTGGAGAGGCAGGTCTGGAGCTCCGCCCAGCCCTGTGTGGGGGGCAGAGGCGAGGGAGGATCCCCTCCTTGTGTCTGAGGAGTGAGAGGATGCCTGCCAGATCTGTAGGGAATTCAGACGAGAGTGGAAACACAAGCTGGTACAACCACTTCGGCAAATAATGTAAAGAACTGTTCAGAAAGAACACACCCATCCTCTGACGGGCAACTTTACTAGGCTTTGGCCTTGGAGAAATTTGTATATAAATAACCCTTTGGAAATGTATAAAAATGTTCTTAGAATCACTTATTTTTTAAAAACATTGGAAAACATTTAACTGTTCATCAACAGTAGAATAGATAAATAAATCGTGGGGTATTCATAACATGGGAAATTAGACATTGGTTAAAATTAATAGATTCTAGCTACAGTGCATCAGTACAGATTAGTCTCAGAAATGTCTCTTTAAAAATGATGTGCCGTGGTAGAGTGTTTAAGTTGTATGCACAAGGCCCTGGCTTCAACCTCCAACACTGAAAAAAAATTTTTTTCCCAAAAAGGTAAGGTCAGTGGCACCGAGTGCTGTAACCCCAAGAACCCCAGGTGGAAGCAAGAAGATCTAGGATTCAACATCATCTTCAGCTACACACTGAGTTCAAGACTAACCTACATCTCAGGGGGTCATCTCAGAAACAAAAAAACATAACAAAACTTGTACTGACACCCCAGGTGTGGTGGCAGCCAGGTGTGGTGGCAGCCAGGCGTGGTGGCAGCCAGGTGTGGTGGCACGTGGCTATAATCCCAGCACTCAGAAGGCTGAGGCAGGAAGGTGGAAGGCCAAGGCCAGCCTGGACTTCGCAGTAAGATCCTGTCTCCAAAAAACAAAAATGATGTTGAACAAAAGTCACAGGGGATTATGATTACATTTATATAAAATTCAAAGAGACAAAAATTATGAACATATCAATGTGGCAAAACATTGAAGTAAATTAATAATCAGCACAGATTCAGAAGCAGAATTTTGGGGGGCAGAAAGGGATATATTCGGGAGACTTGGAGGCCTCTGCCATGTCCCATCCCCTCAGCTGGGTGCTGGACCCACAGCACCACTGTAACCTGGAGCTGCCTTCAGAGAACTCTGGTGAGAGCAGAGCTCAGAGGCACAGCAACCCAGCCTTTCGTTTAATCTCAAACCTTCACCTCCTGAGCAACCCCACGCACAGCGGGGAAAACCACATAACACACGTTAATTTTTAAGATTTGGAGGGAAGGCCAGGCATAGTGGTGTGGTGCACAGTTGTGAAACCAGCACTTAGGAGGCTGAGGCAGGAGACTGCCACAAGTTCAGGAACAATCTGTTTTGCACAGTGAATTCTAAGCCAGTCAGGGTGATGGTGATGAGACACTGTCTCCAAAAAGAAATTAGGCCAGGCATAGTGGTACATGTCCTTAGTCCCAGCACTTGGGAAGCAGAGACAGGCAGATCTCTATGAGTTCAAGACCAGCTTGATCTACATAGTGAGTTCCAGGCCAGCCAAGGCTACAGTGAAACTCTGTCTCAAAAACAAAAAAAAAAAACGATTTGGAGGAAAACTTGAATGTACTAACATGAAAATTTACAGGTTTATGTCTTAAAATCCCGCAACTCACCTCCTTGGGAGCCCAGGCGCCGGCTCCAAGTGCTATGCAGGTCTCTGGGAGGACAGGGGATGAGGAAGGCGCAGAGGAGTACCAGGACCATGGAGATCACCAGTGTCAGCAGAAAGACAGACGTGCGCACGTAGGACACCAGGGAAGAGGTGGCCTTCTGCTCCAGACCCCCAAGCGGTTCCGAGGGGAAACCCTCCGGGACGACTTCCGAAAGGTGTGGCTTCGCAGCCCCAGCCACATCTGCATCTGAGTCGGGCTCCGGCGGGTCCCCCAGGGCGCTCTTCCCGTTTTTGACCCCTCCGTTCTTCTGCTGCAAGTTAAGCACGAGATCGTCTTCGCTCTCATCACTGTCAGCCTGGGTGAGGGGGTCGTACTCCCCGAGGTCTGGGCTCTTCTTCCCTGGAAAGACAGAAGGACCGAGTCAGGGAGAGCACGGAAGGAAAGAGCCTCACCAGACCGTGGTGACACTTTGACACGGAAGCAAAATCACAACCACCACTAAAAAACCCCCTAGCTTTACATCGTTTACACTTTAGCGGCTTTCTGTATAATTAATTAGCTGTCAGCACAGGAGCCCCCAGGGGAGTCAACTGTTCTAGAATCATTGTCTTTTGGGGTTAAGAAAATTGAAAAGTCTAGGATAGAAGTGAAATACACCATGTTAACTAAAATAACCCAGGCCTGGTCAGATACATGCTGCATGTTCACCCATGTGAAAGCTAAGACAATAACCTTGAGCGCAGAGGACCAGGAATAATGGCTCACACCTTTAATCTCGGTGCTCATTTTAACAGGAGGGCTGCTATGAGTGTGAGGCCAGCCTGGGCTACCAAGCAAGATCCTGCCTCATGGGCTAATGACATGGCTCCGTGGGTAAAGGCACTTCCCGTGAAGCCTGATGACCTGAGTTCAATCCCTAGGGCCCACACAACAGAAGAGATTCACTTCTACAAGTTGTCATCTAACAACATACATATAATTTTTTAAATGTATCCTTTCTCCTGCTTTGCTACTGGCCAGTTCTTTATTAGACCATCAAGTGTTTTAGACAGGCACAGTAACACAGCTTCACAGAGTTAAACAAATGCAACATAAACAAAAGTAACACACCTTAAAATAACATTCTACTACACATCCTCAGCTTAGTTTAAGGCCAGTTTGTTACATATGAGACTCTGGGTCATTAAAAGGGTGAGTTAAGAGCACTGGCTGCTCTTCAGAAGACCAGGGTTTGATTCCCAGCACCCACAAGGTGGCTCACAACTGGCTGCAACTCCAGTTTTAAGGGATCCCCAGCCCTCTTCTGGCCTCCTGGGGCACTAGGCATGCATTTGGCAAACAGACATACAAATATGCAAAATATCCATACACATAAAATAAATACCTTTGTTTTTTTTTTAAAGAGAAGCAAAGAACAGACCGTGGTTACCTAGATAGGAAAATAACTTCCAAAGTTCTATAGCACAATCGATAACTATGGTTGTTCCTGTGAGGCCTAGGGATCGAACTCAGGTCGTCAGTCTTGCTGGCAAGTGCTTTTACTGGCCGAGGCATCTTGCCAGCCCAAACATCTGTTCCTCTTATAAGCTTCTAAATTTGACTGAATATCACTAATGAAGATGGCCACGGCTCTTTTGATTTTTAAATTTTTTTATTCATTCACGCATGATGCATGTATGCATTCATTCATTCATTTAAGGCAGGGACTCACTATGTAACCCAGGCTGTCCTTGAACCTGTGGTAACCCTCCTACCTCAGCAACCTTCCTGGTGCTGGGATTGCAAGTGTGTACCACCACTGCCAGCTTGAGGCTGTGGCTCTTGAGGAAACTCTCCTTACACCTAAGCTCTGTTCCTGCTTTAGATTTTCCCAGAGCCATGATGCATGATTGTTCCTGGTAAACTTCTAGAAAAATTCTCTTCTGTATGCTCTCTCTCACTTGGTGTCTATGGTTTCCTGGTTGTTTCTATGGAAACAAGTTGGCAAGTTGAATACTACATGTCAGCTGAAGGTGTTTGATGAAACCTCACTTCTCAGAATTGTCCTGTAATTTGAATATCCTTTAAGAACACCTTTCAGTAAAGGTGTAAAAACTGCTATTCTGAGCATGCGTCCTAGGGGAGGTGGCAGACTTATGCAAAGCTCGTTCGCACAGTCTGCATCCTGCTTCTACTCAGATTCTGCGTTGACGTTGAGGGATAAATTACAGAGAGGCTTGGGTGCATCCCCACCCCGACTCCTGGCTCTCGGCGCAGTGACCTGTGCCTTCTGTGCCTCGAGGCAGGTTATGGCTGACAAAAGCTCTCCTCTGGGAACCGTCGGGCACGCTGTGACTAATGAGAACCAATGTGAAACCTTGAATTCTGGAGAATTAAAAAGGGAAGCGCAGTGCTGTGGCTAGGGCTGAGGAAGCATCCCTGGCACAGGTCTCTGCCTTGCTGACGTCCTTCTGGAAATTACATCTGTGTCCTAACACACAGAGGGAAGCAGTAACACAGACAGGGAGGCCAGATGTAGAGGGGAAACCTGGAGGATAAAGTTTAGCATTTGTTTAATAAATGGTTGATTAAACAACATTCCACAGGATCACTCTGCAGTTCAGCACTTTCCAAAAACTCAGACTACACTAGGTAATGTGGTAATCGGTTAACTCGAGGTATCTCTTTGTTTTTATCTTCAAAGTTATTCATTTTGAACAGTGAAGATTGGATTTGGTCTTTTGTTTGTTTTCAAGTTGGGTCTTTCTTAAACTGTGCCCTGATTTCCTAAATGCCAAGGTTACAGTTGTGTGCTACCATGCTTGGCTTGGAGTTGGCTCTCATCCTCTCCCCCACTCCTCCCTCTCTCTCCCTCTCTCCCTCTCTCCTTCTCTCTCTCTCTCTCTCTCTCTCTCTCTCTCTCTCTCTCTCTCTCTCTCTCTCTCTGTGTGTGTTCTAATGTACATGTGTGTCTGGATGCATTTGCCTATATGTGCCCATGTGGAGGCCAGAGGTCACCTCCGGGTATCTTCTTCCATCAATCCTCATGTTAGTTTTTGAGACACAGTCTCTCACTAAAACTGAGCTGGCCATTTTGGGCTAGGATGGCTAGCCAGCAAGCCCCCAGGATCCACCTGTCTCTGACTCTTAGAACACTGGAGGCAGAGGCAAGAGGATTGAGGATCAACCCCAAACCGAGGCCAGCCTGGTTTACATATCGAGTTATCAGACTGCATGGTAAGCCTGCATCTTAAAAGACAAATAAACAAACATGTTAGGAATACTCCTGACAGGAGCCATTAAGATGGCTCAGCAGGTAAGAGCACTGGCTGCTCTTCCAGAGGACCTGGGTTCTACTCCCAGCAACCACATAGTGAATCACAACTGTTTGTAACTCCAGTCCCTGCAGGTCCAATATCCTCTCCTGACTGACCTCCATGGGCACTGCATGCATGTGCTGAACATACCTTCATACAGGCAAACCACCCATGCACATAATAGAAAAATTTTAAAACAAAAAAGGGGCTGGAGAGATAGCTCATCAGTTAAGAGTACTGGCTGCTCTTCCAGAGGACCTAGGTTCGACTCCCAGCAACCATATTGTGAATCACAACTGTGTGCAATTCCAGTTCTAGAGGATCCAATGCCATCTTCTGGCTTCCGAGGGAACCAGACACACATGTGGTTCACAGACATACATGTAGACAAAACACCCATACATATAAGATAAACACATAATTGGTGGGGGGTGTCTTTTTTATTGTTGTTGTTTTGTTTTCGTTTTCTTGTTTTGTATTGGTTTTTGAGACAGGTGTGGTGGTATTGTGTTCCCCAAAATATTGTGTACCTTAATAAACTTATCTGGGGTCAGAGACAGAACAGCCACAATATTAAACATAGAGGTTAGGCAGTGGTAGCACATGCCTTTAATCCTAGCATTCCAGAGATAGAAATCCCTCTGGATCTCTGTGAGTTCAAGGCCACATTGGATACACCCAAGCATGGTGACCCACGCCTTTAATCCCAGAAAGCAAGCCTTTAATCTCAGGGAGTGGTGGTAGAAAGCAGAAAGGTATATAAAGCGTGAGGACCAGAAACTAGAGGCATTTGCCCTGGAGAGGCATTTGCCCTGGAGAGGCATTTGCCCTGGAGAGGCATTTGCCCTGGAGAGGCATTTGGCCTGGAGAAGCATTTGGCCTGGTTAAGCTTTCAGGCTTATAGCAGCAGTTCAGCTGAGACCCATTTTGGATGAAGACTCAGAGGCTTCCAGTCTGAGGAAGCAAGACCAGCTGAAGATCCAGCAAGGTGAGATAGCTGTGGCTCGTTCTGTCTCTCTGACCTTCCAGTGTTCACCCCAATACCTGGCTCAGGTTTGATTTTATTAATAAGAACTTTTAAGACTCATGCTACAGTCAGGGTTTCTCTGTGTAGTCTGGTTATCCCTGGAACTCAATTTGTAGACCAGGCTAGCCTTGAACTCACAGAGATTCACCTGCTTCTGCCTCCTGGGCACTAAGATTAAAGATGTGCACCACCACCAC
Source organism: Peromyscus attwateri (assembly GCA_902168425.1). Taxonomy (NCBI): domain Eukaryota; kingdom Metazoa; phylum Chordata; class Mammalia; order Rodentia; family Cricetidae; genus Peromyscus; species Peromyscus attwateri. Next base: position 9,753 of record CABHPP010141434.1, on the reverse strand, counting down.
CCAGCCTGATAAATAAACAAATTTTAAAAAATCCCTCTGACAACCAAGAAAACATACTAGATCTTGAAATCTCAGGGCTGGGTGAATTTTAAAGTTCATATAATCTCTGTTCCCTTTCACACACAGCAAGCAGTCACTCAGCACACAGCTGAGTGTGGCCAGTGTCAAGAGCCCACTGGTCTCCATCTACCACTTGGAAGGCCAAGGCAGGAGGATCAGGAGCTCAAGGCCAGCCTCAGCTACATAGTGAGTTTACACTAGCCTGGGCTACATGAGGTATTGTCTTACGAAAAAGAAAAGAGTCCGGTCTTCATGACATAAAGACAAGTTTGGCTCTCTTATCAGCTATGTGTGTCCTGCCTTTTCAATTCTATAGGGGCTCAATTACCCTCTTTATAAAATACAATAACTATTGTTATATCTCCTGATTGTTATAAGGATTAAGTAAGAAAACATACAAATAGCCCTTCATGCCTGGTTTATGGTCATAATCAATTTTGGCTTCTATTATTATTGTCTAAATCTGTTGACAGCCTTTGCCCAGCCTTCTCATCTCCAGGTTAAACTCTTTTGTGTCCTTCAACCCATGATCTGAAGGAACAGTTTCAGGTGACCCTTCTCTGGATACAATGTGACATGCCCACAGTTTTTAAAGTAGGGTTTCTAGAACTGAACACTATGAAAGGGTATGATCTGACCACAGACAGGACAGAACAATGCCATCATGCTCCAGATGGTTTATTGACTCAGTTAATATTGGTAGCTCTTGGTAGCCTCATCACACACCAATTCTCCTAAAACTTCCCAGGATTCTGAACTGCGCTCAGGCCACCCTGTGGCCTTACCACTGGATTTTAAGCACCAAGTGAAAAATTTAGAAGCAGCATCTACCCCAATCAATCAGTCTTGTCAATCTTTGCCTCCCAAGATTCCCAAAGAAGTGAAACTGTCAAACTAACAAAATACCAGCTAACAGAGCAACTCACTTTTACCATGATTATGCTGTGACAGGAAGGAAGGGGCCCCGGTGAGATACGCTACAGAAATGCAGACAATTTTAGTGAATCTATGAAGAATAATTAATGGATGTTCTTGTATAGGAATACACACTTCTAATAGTCACAGGAGGCATTTCTGTCATAATTCCCTTCCTTAAAACCAGGAAAGGAGGGAGGCAGAAGAAGAGCAGGAGGAAGAGAGGGAGGGGGAGAGGAGAGGAAGGAGAAAACAACACATTCCCAATAGGAACAATTGCTGCAAATCCATGAAACTCTATTTCCCTGAGGAAACACAGTAGAAGTAGATACATGTACCAGTACTTGAACAAGGAGCAGAGTCCACAGAATTGATGGTGATGACAATACTGTGATAATTGAAAATGTTGACAGGTGGTGGTAGCGAACACCTTTAACCCCAGCACTTGAGAGGCAGAGACAGGCGGATCTCTGTGGGTTCAAGGGCAGCCTGGTCTACACAGTGAGTTCTAGGACAGCCAGAGCTACAAAAAGAAACCCTGTCTCAGAAAAAAAAAAAAAAGAATTAAAAATGTCTTCACTGACTACCATCCAAACTGATCCAAAAGTATCTTAATTCATCAAATCCTCATGATGACCCTATGAGAGGTCTAATCCCTATTTTATCAACAAAAGAATTAAAAAACAGAGGTCATTTCCCTACGACCAAGAACCTGAGAAGCAAAGCCCAGATTCAAACCCAGGCATCTAAGCATGAAACCCACTTGTTGACCTGGTAAGACACTTCTTCCTTATCTCATGAATATGTAACCCAACTAATAATTTCACGCCTGAAAAAATAAAGTCTAGGGTCACAGGAACACCCACGAACAGAAAGCAGAAGTATGAAAACAATCTCTACAGAAGCAAGCTGTCCAGTGGCTAGACAGGCATCATCAATCAAGTCCTGAAGAGGCTGATTGCTTTGACAGACAGAAGTTGTGTTGCAGGATAAACTTTTTGTACACTGTGAAGATGTGTATCTGCCAAGGCACCTTCTGATTGGTTTAATAAAGACCTAAACAGCCAATAGCTAGGCAGGAGAGGATAGACAGAACTTCCTGGCACAGATAGAAACTCTGGGAAGAAGAGAGGTGGAATTTACCAGTGAGACATGGAGAAATCAGATGTACAGTATGGAGAGGTAATGAGCCACAAGGCAGAATGTAGATTAATATAAACAGGTTAATTTAAGTTATAAGAGCTGGTTGGAAACAAGCCTAAGCTAAGGCCAAGCTTTTGTACATAAGAAGAAGTCTCTGTGTCATTATTTGGGAGCTGGCTGTCCAAAGGAAGTTCCACTACACTTGGTGCCCAATGTAGCAGCTGTGGAGCTACTCACGAGAAGACTAGGTATAAATGCCTGCTGCAGTGTGGGCCCAACAAGTTCCCAGAGCTGGGGCAAGTAAACGTGACTCCTGGCTCTGGGAACCCACAAAGATTCCAACTTGTGGTTTTACTCAAGGTCAGGGAGTCAGGCTTTATGCTGCTCTCCAAGGCTGCATAATAGTGTGCAAAGGCATGGTTATTAAGTGTCTTATTCTTCAAGGCCTAAGCACAAGATGCTTTGCCATGAGGTGTGGTTACCAGGTGTATTGAAGGGTCTATACTTGATTGTACATTTGTGCTTTGATCTTGAAAGGGAGAGGCCTTTTGTCTCTCTCCTTGCTAGTGTATAAAAAGCCCATCAAAAATAAACTCAAAGCTGCCGGGTATTGACCCAGGGCCCTCCCAAACCTCTCCTGTAACTCTGTCTTTTTCTTCATCTATATTTCTATCTAGCATTTCTCAATTCCTCACTCCCCTCTTCAAGAAACCCTTCGATAGGTCAGGGCTGAGCCCCATCACTGGGCCCTGACACCTAGACTGTGCCTCACGGAAAGGTAAGCAGCCGCAGCCGCTGCAGCCCAGAACCAGTTGGATAGCCTGCCGAACCAACCTGAGGGGGGCAGAGCCAGGTGTCAGTGCCATGTGCTAAGCATAGCCACAAGGCAGATAACCTAGCCCTTTAAGGCTTGGCTCACAAGATCAGGAAGCCGCTGCAAAAAGCCAAGCCAGGTGGTGGTGGCACACGCCTTTAATCCTAGCACTCGCGAGGCACAACCAGGAAGATCTCTGTGAGTTCAAGGCCAGCCTGGTCTACAGAGCAAGATCCAGGACAGGTACCAAAACTACACAGAGAAATCCTGTCTCGAAAAACCAAAAAAAAAAAAAAAAAAAAAAAAAGGCACGTCCAGACCAAAAAAACCTCTGAACAGGTATAGTATGCTTGAAAATGATACAGCCAGCTCCCCCAGGACTTAACCATTATCCCAACTTTCTCAGGGTTCCCTAAAGATGCCATCACCCCCAGACAACAGGAGGTAATTTTAAGAACACAACCCCACATTGCCAAGAGGTGGAATGAGTGGTTTTTGGTCATTCGGTGGGTTATGGATGTTTGCCATTTTTTAGGGGGGTTAGTTGCAAGTTGTTATTGGTCATAGTCAGGGAGGAAATTAAGAAAAGGAAGTTAGATTCAGGATCTCTTTCTAAAAAAGAAAAAAGAGGGTATATAGGAATGATAGGATAAAAGGTTAGATTATTGAATCTACTTTTAGACTAAAAAGCAACTACTAGTCTCAAATACTTTGCATTGGTATGGATTTTTGTATATTAATACAAATTTAAGGTTATTTTTGTTATAACATACTGTAAGGTATTGTACCTACGCAACTCATTTAAAATTGTAATGTAAAGTTCTAGTCCTTGAAAGCTATTATTAAATTATTTAGGATAATTAACATAACAAACAAACTTGTAGTAAGAGTTTAGATGTAGACAAAAAAAAGCTTTATTTAGCCTCATGTATTTTAGATAGATAGGTGGTCTTCAAACACTTCAGAGATCTACAGAATATAACATTTAAATTGTTTTAATAACATAAGGCTTTTCATGACAGCGAGGCATGTCTACTCCTGGCAGCACCAATCTACTTCAGAGACTATGATGGGCACCGAGGAACCTCCATACGTTTGCTTTCATTGTGGGAAAGTTAACCACTGGGCAAGAAACTTCCCTTGCCTCAACTGCTGACAGAATGCTGTCCAAATTGGACAAGCAGGACACAAAGAAAGCTCACTGCCGAACTTCGCAAAGACAAAGTAGGCCAGTACTTTAAAATTCCTGCTTCACAGAAAAGTCTGTCAGATATTCTAGGCCTGTAGGCTGAAGATGAATGCCCTAGCATTGCAGAGGGACCCTGGGTGATTGTCCAGGCAGCTGTCTCTGTCATTTCTATGGTTTTGGAAGATGCTTGCCCTGCACTTTTTTTACTCAGGCAATATTTTATCCTTCTCAGATCTCTGATGGGGGTTGAAGACTAGATAGTTATATAGTTTTCTTTGTTACCAAATTTAGAAAAAAAGTTACCAAGAGATGTAAAATTTATAAAAGCTTAAGTTGCTTATTTAAGAAAATGTTTTAAGGTCTAAAAGGATATTTTAGGCTGGTAATACAAGAAATCCATGAAGTCTGTTTAAAGGGCAAAGGACTTATTAAAGGAAAAAACCCACTGTGCAGAACAGAATTGATACAGGTTCTGGAATGCTGTTCCAGCTGCCTGGATCAGTCTCACATCCAAGTCTTACCACGGAGTTAAGAGAGGCAAGATGCCTATGTGCCTCAGGTCTTAAGGGTCCCCGAGGGGCCACGCCCCAGGGGCATGTACTTCAAGGTCATAGGCAGGTGGAGCAGTTACCTGTTGTATCTCTAGGGATGGTGCTTCAAGGTCATAGCCAGAACAGCTACCCACTACAATAGTTTAGGTATAAAACTTTGGATTCATCAAGATAGGATAGATAATAGAGTATTTTCTTCAAATACAAATGGACTGCACATTGTGAATGTAATTCTTACTTGATAATTGTTCTTATTATACATAGTTTTACTGTGTTAGAGTTAAAACCTTTCCTTTTTATTTAGACAGGGGGAAATATTGCAGGATATTGGATTGCACTGTGGCACTGTGAGACTGTGTTAATAAAGTTAACCTTGAATCAGGGGGCAGGGCCAGCAACTAGCTGACTGGACTAGTTGACAAGAATTAGCCATAGAGAACATGGAGGATCTGGGATATGGATAGAGAGGCACAGGAAGGAATGGGGAGACACTTGGGAGATTCTCGGGCTTTTCTTCACCCCTTTTGGTCTAGGAAGTCTAGAGAGAAGGTCAGCTGGTTGCTCCACCACTGCTTCTTTGATCTATAAGGTTTTCACCCCAATATCTGACTCCCCAGTCTTTACTGGTAATAGAACAACTTAGATGAACACAACACAGTTGGGAGACAGATACCAGACAATAACTGAGAGAAATCAATACAAAATATCACTGGACTGTGACAAGATCACAATAATCATGGTTGGAGAACTTAAGGCTGCCCTGGGACTGCCCTGGTGGTGACCAAAGCATAAACTGGGAATCTAGGAGAGTGCCTGCCCAGATTTGAGTCCAGCACCACGTAAAGCTGGGCACATGCACACACCTGCAATCCTAGCACTTGGGGCAAGTGGAAGCAGGAAAATTAGAAACCTTCTCTGTAAAGTGAGTTCCAGGCCAGCCTGGGCTACATAAGATCCGCTCTCAAAAGCAAAACAAAACAAAATATCTGGATGTGGGAAGCAGGGTCAAGGGATTGCCTCAAGTTCCAGGCCAGCCTGGTCTACATAGTGAGCTGCAGGCTAGCCCAAGCTCTAAGATGCCAGGTGTGGTGGTGCACAGTTTTAATCCCAGTATTCAAGAGGGAAGAGGCTGGATCTCTCTGAGTTCCAAGCCAGTCAGGTCTCCATAGTAAGACTGTCTCAAAACAAACAAACAGAAACAAAACAAAAACAGAGTAAACAAAACCAAAAAGAGCCCAGATCCACTTCCACAACTCAAGTAGCAAAGGTAAGAGATTAAAAGACAGCACAGAAGAAGCAAAGCTACGTCAGCACTCCGAGCCCCATGCATTCTGCGAGCCTGGACAGAGGCAGCCAGAAGTGAACTGCTGGGAAAGGAATCTGTCTCAGTTTGGATTTGTATTGCTGTGAAGAGACACCATGACCACAACCACTCTTATAAATGAAAACATTTAACTGGGGCGGCTCGATTACAGTTTCAGAGGTTCAGTCTATTATCATGGTGGGGAGCATGGTGGCGTCCAGGGAGACATGGTGCTGGAGGAACAGCTGAGAGTCCTACATCTTGCAGGCAGCAGGAAGTTGACTGACAGTCACAGTGATGGAAGCTTGAGAAAAAGGGACCTCAAAGCTTGCCCCTACAGTGACACACTTCCTCCAACAAGTCCACACCTCCTAATAGTGTCACTCCCTTTGGGGGCTATTTTCTTTCAAACCATCACAGGATCTGAGCTCCAAGGCCTCATTAAATTCTAGCTTCCAACTGCCCCAGCTCCCTTCGTGTCTTGGCTAACTCTGCTGCCTGCTCAGCCACTAACCCAAAGGAAAATAGCTATCCAATCAAAACAGGAATAGTCTTGAGAAAGAAACCAACATTAGCATTCACTCCCTAAGACACTACAGAGTTCTACAAATACTCAAGGAAGGCTACAACAAAACACAGCAAATAAAATCAGGAAAAGAATATTTGGGAGGGTGAGCAACTAGGGATATAGATTAGAGTTAAGCATTTGCCCAGCATGAATAAGGTCCTGGGTTTTACCTTCAGCACTGCTTCGGGGAAGAAGATAGACCAGTCCTACCATAAGATGAAAGAAATATTAAACAGATTATTTCCCAGTGGATTCTAAAAAAAATTAATATCATCTTTTTTGAAATAAGGATTCATAAAAAGATGTAATACTTCTAAGAAGCAACTACAATTCAATAGAAAGGATGAAATATCAACAGTCAGGGATCAGAACAATGAAGAAAATAACAGAGTATATATAGAAAAAACATTCTTACTTGTCTGACACCCTCAGTCTCCCCTCTCAGGAAGCTGAGACAGGGGAATCACGAGTTTAAAGGCTGTGTGGTGGGACCCTGTCTCAAAAAAAGTCAACAACAGAAAATTTATAGAATCATCAAAAAGAATAGATATTGCTGAAATCAGACACAGATGATGACTACTGAGAACCCAGCTAAATTAAAAGGATAACATGGCTGGGTGTTCCTTCTGAGCACTTTGAGTATCTCCCCTCGGTAAGCCTGTGTAATAGCTTTAAGACAGAAATGCCTCCCATTTTCTAGAGGAGGAAACTGAGGTTTAAGCATTTAGGAAACTGGCCCATAGCTAAAGAGCAAGTAAGTTCTTCAAAGCCTGCACTGGCTACTCCTCCCTACCAAGGCCAAAACTTTCAAAACAGACTGTGGTGCCCATGCCTGTAATCCCAATACTTAGCAGGCTCAGGCAGGATGGCCGCCTCGAGTTCCAGGCCAGCTTTGGGCTGTTTAGTGAGTTTCAGACCAACCCTGTCTTCAAAAAGAGACCCCATCTCAAAACAAACCAGGGCTGGAAAAATGGCTCAATGGTTATGGTTAAGCACACACACTGCTCTTTCAGGTGACCTGAGTACAGTTGCCAGGATCCATTTCAGGCAGCTCACAACTCACAGCTGCCTGTAACTCCAGCTTCAGGGGATCTGACGCCCTCTTCTGGCCTCCATAGGCACAGCACTCACATGCACAAACCCACACAGGCATTCATAAAACTCAAACCAAATAAAAACACTAAGAACCCTAAGAAACTGACTGATACAGGATATGTATAACTGGAGGGAAAAAATTGGACCATCATGCAGTACTTAAAGGAGATGCAAAAGAACAGATGGAGAGAGACCGCAATAAAGCCAAACCTAACTGCAGAATAAAGGGTACACAGAGAATAATCATCACTGAACATTCTAGTAAAAGTACAGGACCTCAAGGATGGCAAAGGAATGGCATCGCATCCAGGCTTAGGGTGAAGGATCGTGTCTAACGGTGATAGACAAAAGTCAAACTGGCAGCTAGTGTGGTGGAACATGTAATTCAGGAGGGTCAAGAGTTTGAGGACAGTCTGGGAAATGGCCAGAGAGATGGCTCAGCGGGTGCCAATGTGACAGCCTGAGTTCAATCCCCAGGACCACACGACATAAACTCCCTTCCTGCAAGCTACCCTCTGACTTCCACATGTGTGCCAAGTGTGCATGTCTCTTGCCTCCCCACACCAACACACACACACACTAAATGGATTTTTTAAAAAATTGTAATAGGCTAGCTTCACCTAGGTGTGGTAGCATATGCCTGTAATCCCAGCGTGTAGGAGGTGGAGGCAAGAGAATCAGGCATTTAAGGTCCTTCTGTGCTGTGCAGTGAGTTCCAGGCCAGCCTAGGCTACATGAGCAATGGGGAGGGAGTAGCAGGATCGTGTCTCCAAAGTCGTCACAGGAAGAACTTACGGTATAAAGTCCAGGGCCTCTGAAGTATGAAGACAAGCACACCAGAGCACAGAGCTATTATTGGCTGGTGCCTTTAAAGACCTCAGGAGATTAGGGCCAATTCTAGACCAACCTTTGGAGCATGATAAATATTCGAACTTACATTAACACAGATAGTATGAAAACAAACTTTGGTTTAGTTATTACAGACTGCAAGTTCTGACTACGCAAGGTTTTTTTTGTTTTGTTTTGTTTTGTTTTGTTTTCCTGACTACTCACTAAAACAAAACAGCAATGGGCAGAACAAGAAGCCCCTGACTAGCCCTAGGCCACACTCAGACCAGACATGAGTCTGTACTTCACAGTCCAAGGTCTGAGCACTCACTCTTTCTGAGTCTGTTGCTTTTGGTGAGCACCCAGGGGTGTGTGTGTGTGTGTGTGTGTGTG
>CABHPP010141433.1:51519-68956 GCA_902168425.1 Peromyscus attwateri | reverse complement strand
TACGGTGGAGTGATAGAGACACTAAAGCAATTGAAGATAAGCCATAAACAGTAAATGTTTGTGAATGCATCTGCCATCAAGATGCCTCTGTCACCAGGAAGGACCGATTCGCATAGTTGGGTGTGGGTGTTATTGATTCACAGGTGATACTGAAAAGAAAAGAAACAGATGTGACATGTGAGATGGAAAGGTGAAGGTTGCCATTCCCTACTGAATATCCTGCATAGGCCCTGGCAGGGATCTGGCCCAAACCAAATACTGTGGGCCTGACATTTGGACTCTTCTATAATCCCATTCCCTGGGTGCATGAGTCTTAGTAAAGGGCGTTGTTGCCTCCTTACTTATCTACAAAGGGATGGAAATGACCAACTCTGACACCTGTGTCAGCAAATGTTCCACGTGGATCTTGCCTTCAATACTGTGGACAATTTTTCATCAATGAGAATTCCACCTAAGGAGTGACTATGTTATTGTGTGATCAAATAGCTCAAGAGATGTTTTCCTAGAGATGCATCAGGTTTGCATTTGGTCATCCATCTAAATACAGCCTATTAGTACATACATTTGCTTATATCCTCGTGTTTCTTTGCTGAATTTTCTTGCTTTTATTATAAACCACAAATAGTTCCCCAATAGATAAAGCCAAATTCCTCCTCCATTTTTCCACAGAGTCATCAACTTTCTTAACTTTGAGGTATCCTAGAGTCTTCAGTGAGCCCTTCATGTTTTAAGTCACACTTTGGGGTCCACTGCATTCAGCACTACTGTCTCAAAAAAAAAAAAAGTTTGGGAGCCTCAGCCAGAAAAACCAGACACCATTTACCTGCTGGTGACGTAGTGAACTCTGTCAGCATCAGATCAACCTCTTTCTCAAGTGACAGGTTATGTCTGAGTCTCGGGGCTCCCCAGATCACTTTTCCTGGAGGCCTCAAAGCAGTAACCTTACATCAACTCCTTTGCAAACTCTCTGCTGTTTTCCTAGAGTCTAAAAATAATATTGAACATGCCTGGCTCATCTATTCATTCCTACACCTTTACAACTTCATGGAACATCTAGAGATTTATGTTGAGACATCATTGTCAATATTTCAAAACCTGCTATTAGCCGTGGGTATTTGATATTATCTATTATCAAATACTAAAGGACATTGTGAGTACAATGCTTCTTTGAGAAATGCATGTGAGATGGGAAAACCCAAGTTAATGTTCTTGTTGACCTAGCAGATGTATCACAGGGAATGCTGTGTGAGAGATTAATGCCCAGAGCCCAGGTATCATCTATATCTCCAGCTTATCTTTTCAGTTGTTATCATTAATTAAAATGATATAAGGAGATTTTGCAGCTCTATAAATACTAAGCCAAGACCTTCAGGTTGTCTCTATGAATAATCTCATGAAACAAAAGAAATGTGTTGTTTTCCAGTTTGCTACTGTTCCCTTTGGGAAACTGAAACCCTGTAAATAATATACAATGCCAAACTATTGGCAGAAGTTGCAAAAGTCACTCTTCTTTGTGGACTTACATTGAAGTTGCATTCACATTGTAATGTTGCATTATCAGAATTTTGATACATGTTACTGAAGCATCAGGGATAGAAACACATCTCTTAAAATAGTTCTTACTGCAAACAATGTGAAGCCTCCTGAACACCAAATGTGTAGTCTGGTACAAATGGTAAAGTTCATAATGAGAGCCCAGCCCCAAGACGTGTTCTCACTGAATGATGTTCTACCATTTAAGCTTATTATCCGTGACCAGAGCCTATATCAACTTGCTTTACTTGAGAGACATTGTACAGGTAACTAAACTAATCAAGGATACTCTTGGATCAGAAAGGGAAAATCAGAGATGGAAATCACTAAAATGTAAGTGGGGCAGGAAGATCTCCACCCCTTCATAATCAGTCAAGAACCTAAGGCCAGTAGGTCAGCCATAATCCTTATCTTTCCCGGCTTCTTGGTAATTTAATACCAGATGGTTCCAATGTTAGATAAATACAAGCAGCAAGCTAAGCCTGGGCTCTGATAAACAGAAACTGTTCTTCCATCAGAACACTAAAGGAAGTCTGTTATCTGCAGGAAATGATTGACTTTCCTCATAAAGTTGCTAGTGCCTTTTCTAAGCTCTGTGCTGTTATTCCTCCTGGTTATTGATCGTTCCAATCAGAGCCAAGGGTTGGTTGTATACACTTTGAGGAAAACTACTCTTGTATGTCTGTTTGAACTCAGGAACAGAAAATGAGACAGAAATGCCTCATGTTCCAATGTGGTTTTGCTTTCAGAACAGGAACAAGGGTGTGTCCAGATGAGGTGACCCTAGTCCAGCCTGAAAAAAACCTGTTGCTTTAATTTTTACATCTTCATGGAAACATGTTAGATCCTGTCCTGTGATAGAAAAGTCTAGTCAGTGCACAAAGAAGTCAAGGTTTGTTTCTGTTGCTCTTCAGTACACAGGTACAAGGAAAACATGAAGGTTACTAACAGCAACACAGTGTGGAATGAGAACCAACTAGAATGGAAGTGGGTTGTTTTGTCTGATTTTGCAACTCCAATATCAGAACTGCTTGAAAAATTATCAAATTGGTACATTGTACTTGGGTTTAAAGTGTTAGTAGTGTCTTCTGTGCTAGAGTTGACCACTTATCTCTTATACCATGACTGTGGACTAATGCCTCAAGATCCGCTTCAAAAGCATGCACAGTGCAAGCCTCCAACCACTGAATCACCATGATGCTCACCTCATCTGTCAATGAGATGCACCAGCTTGTCCCAGTGTAAGATTCTGCAAAACGTGTGACCAAAGCTGTGCGACCCAACTTGGTCCGACTTTATATCTGCTATGCCTCCTTGCCTGTGTCGTGATACAAAATAAAACTGTTTGGGATTGTTTCATTTCCCATTCATGGAAGCTTCTCCTAGGCCAACTTCAGCCCTTGGTAAACTTGCAGACTGTTACTGATCTTAAAATTTAAACTTCAGAGGCAATATATATTAGCTACTACAGAGCCATTTCAAGAGTGAGGTAGCTCTGCATTTCCCTTCAGTTCCCTGAGAAAACAGCTCCTTGGGTCTGTGTGGGAATGCACCTGCTGGCGACTATTTTCTCTCTCAGACATTCGGCAACCCACACTATTCAGTCCATATGTTTGGCTGTCAGTATTTCCTCTGAATTCTCACTAGACACATGCATTGGTGGTTTCCTGTGGTCACTGTCTTTTTGTTTAACTTACTGGTTTTATGTTCTCCCTTAGAGCTGGCCAGGTCCTTGCTCAAATTGTTGCTTAATGATACCTGGCAGATATCTTGTTTTCAGAAATCAGTTTGAGACCCTAATTGTGTCACCCCAGGTAGGAAACTCATTCTGTCTGTCACTGAACCAATTATGGAAGTTCCGAAAAGGAGTGGGCAGGCGCACTTCCCAAACAATCAGCCAAAACCAACTCACGCCTGTCTAACCAAACATATTAATAAGGTGAAACTTGTACTTATTATAGCAGTGGAAATGTCACCTTGTATCACTGCTCGAGGTGCATCCCCAGTATCTATCATCTCTTTTAACAATGAAGTCATAAAATGGTCCTGCATATTGCCAAGAGCACAACACTACTCCCTTCCTAGAACTCCCTTCCAATCCCGCTCATCATCTCTCTGCCAACATTTTGTGGAAACTAAGAGAATCGTAATTATGTACAGATAAATTGTATTATATTTTTTGTACTTAATGTTTTGTGTAAATAGTTTGCCTCATTCAGTTGTATGTGAGTATTGAAATAAACCCTGCCATTTAGGAAACAGTTAGCGGCATTTTTCTTTTCCAAAATGTGGTAAGTCCATTTAGAGGATCAAGTTTCGTCAGAAGAAAGGCGTGGATGACCTGCTGGGTGAACCTACACAATATATTGTTTGGTCTTTGTTAGTTATTATACGGTGCTGTTCACCATGTGAGAAAAAGTCACGAGGCACAACAAAACCCACTATAAGAGTTTATTAGGAGAAGGGAGGGATAGAAAAGAATGTGCTTAGGCCTGCTGAAAGACTGGTGCAGGAAGAGGGGGAAGGGTACGTGGGCTCTGCCTTTTATGGACTCCCCTGTGCATGCGCATATGGGCTTACGTAGCTACGCCACACATGCACATAGATTACATGATCACACTGCACGCAATTACGTGCCCACGCCGCACACAATTATGTGATCACGCAGGGCACAATTACATGATTATGTAGGACATAAGGCCCCTGGAAATGACTAAGCATCTCGCCAGCACATGTGCGGTCATGGGGGCATGGCTAGAAATCCTATCATCCCAGACTTTTTGTTCTTATAAAAGATGGAGGATGAGTAGGGATGCGGGCGCCTAAAAAGAGCTAGAGGCAATAATTTTACCCAGTGGAGGTGAAGTTCCTGTGACATCTTAGTAAGAATGGGTTTCAAAGACTGGTTGGTACATTCCACCTTCCCTAAGGACTGAAGATGGTATGGAATATGAAAATGCCAAGGAATATTAAGAGCCTTAGCTAGTGTCTGGGAAATCTGGGAGGTGAACTCTGGAGCATTATCAGACTGAAGAGAGGCAGGAATCTCAAACCCAGGAATAATTTCCCAGAGAAGGAGATCTGCAACAGTCTGAACCCACATATTAGAAACTGGATATGCGTCTACCCAATTCAAAAATGAGTCCACCATCACAAGGAGATATTTAATTCTTCTGACAGTGGGCATATGGGTAAAATCGAGCTGCCTGTCAGATGGAAGCAGTTTCAGGAGACATGGCGCCCCCATCCCCACTCACTCTCCATCTTTTATAAGAACAAAAAGTCTGGGATGATAGGATTTCTAGCCATGACCCCATGACTGTGCATGTGCTGACGAGACAGTCATTTCCAGGGGCCTTATGTCCTACGTAATCCATACGCTGCGTGGTCATGTAATTGCGCAGCGTGGTCACATAATCTATGCACATTTGTGGTGTAGCTAACTAGCCCATGTGTACATGCATAGGGAAGTCCATAAAAGGCGGAGCCCACATACCCTTCCCCCTCCCCCTGCACAAGTCTTTCAGTAGGCCTAAGCACATTCTTTTCTGTCCCTCCCTTCTCCTAATAAACTCTTATAGTGGGTTTTGTTGTGCCTCGTGACTTTTCTCACAAGATAAACAGTGCTGCATAATAACTAACAGCCTTCTACTAAGGTCTCTTGAATGATGCATAGAACAGAACCATACAGACTCACACAGATGTGGTAAACAACTTTTATTGATATTCCTGTGGTAAATTGGAACTGTGTGGTAAGGAAAGTCAACCCAGTGCTCTGTTTAAGGGGTGAGTATCAGGTGTTGACTGTGATGGATATATCCAGTGGTCTGCTCACCCTCCCTAGAGCACTCCAGATGCTACTCCCTGCTGCCTAGCAAGGCATTCCTGAATGAACTGATGGCATACAGTCAGCATAAACATAAATAGATAGCCATATTTCAATATCAATCCAATATTTCAGTATATTTACATTTATCAATATATTTAAAATATATTCATGTATTTATGTATCTTATATGTACACATATGGTATGTACTTATAAACATACATGGCTCCAGTTATTTTATAAATACATATATGTATATATTTCAATGGATCAAATACCCCAGGACCCCTCAGTTAATATAGAGGTCAAATTAACATACTAGAGTAAAGCTATATGAACTTAAGCTATCAATAGTTATAAAGACTAAACCATTTTGACCCCAAGTAATAAACTATTCAAAAATTAAAAGCATCCCATGAAGAATTTCTGTTTAGCTAGTAGTTTTAAAAGTAGGAAAAATATGCTATTGCTCAATTTCCTTTTTCCATGTTTTTAGCATTTGTGATCTCCATAGTATATATTCTGATATTTAGATACTCTAACATTGCTCGTGTATTCATATCCTCTTAGAATTTTCTGTATTTGATCTTTAAAAAATAAAGTTGAAATAGGATTTAAATAACTCTGTACCTCTTAGAAATTTATAATGTAATTTTCTACTTAAAGTGTCTCTTCAGGCCAGTTTGAAAAGAACTGCAGAAATGATTGAATGCACTGACTCCACAGCTCTAAATAGTTAATAGAAGAGGACGTTAACCTCAAAATAATCTCTGAAAGTATCATTTCCTGAAATTATTATTTTTAAGTGATGCTTTTGTTAAGTCATATAGAAAATAATGCCTGAAAGTGAGTTCTCTCATTAATTTAATTTGTATACATTTCCCTTGACCCCATTTCAGCAATCCTAGAGCTAGGAACAGAGCCACAAGGTTGTATTTGGAAAGGACAACCTGGATGTAACAAACAGATAAGAACAAAGGAAGCTTGAAGATAATCCATATTAAGCTCCCCCCCCCACACACACACACACATACCCCATACAATCAACCAGAACTCCCAGGAAATTTCCAGTATCAAGGAATGCTATTCATATTTTAAAACAGAATCTTAACATGAAATGTAGAGTGACACCCGAATTGTGATTTTTTTTAACTACGTGCGGGCTTAGATGAGTCAGCTGAGTGTGAAGGTCTGCTGTCAGTTGTTTATCAAGGTGATGTTCCACAGGCTCTGTTTCCTTTGAAAGTGACGTGAAGGTAAAGCACTTTTTCTAGCCCTTCACTTTCTTCTTTTTCACCTAAAATTTGCTGAGTCACCTCCTGTTCCCTGTTAGTACAGGTGTATCACATGATCTCTTTGCACCTCTCCAGAAGCCATACATCCCTTGGTGGCCAGGGCTCTCTTACTCTGAGAGAAGAGTGGTAATGGAGGCAACACAGTAGAGGCTAGGGAGCTGTCAGGACCATACATGAGCTCTTCCAATGGAACAGGCCTTCTGGGAGTAGATTTCAGACAACCTGCAGCTCACAAGGCTCCTGCACCCCGTACCACAAAATGTCAGTTTTCCCTTTATCCACTCCATTATACCTGGCTTCCTCTCTAGCTAAAATGCCAAAAAAAAAAAAAAAAAAAGCTGGGTTTTGTGAGACCATGGAATTTCCTTTGAGCATAAAGTTATCTTATGATGGACTGGTAGGGGCTAAATCTTCATCCTTTACAAATGGGGGATGGGTGCTCTGAGAATCATGACCAAGGATCTTCATTGTTCCAATCCGATGTGAAGACTCCTACCAAGAATGCTTTGTTCTCTCACCTTTGCCTCTATAGATTTCTCCTCAGCTGGAAAGACAAAATGAACTTCCACATCCTATCGGAGAATGCCCACAGCAACTCTAATGTTTGAGTCCTTTAGAAATTGTTTCATGATACTACATTTGCCCCATTCTCCCAGCATTTAGGAGATGGTTCTATTCTTACTCTGGAACTGAAAGATAACTTTGGAGTAATTATGGCAGAAGAAAATGCACACATATTCAGAGTTGGAAAGCCTCCAGTAATCTAAAGTGCTGTTAGAAATAGGTGGGTGGCATGGTCCATGCCCTTTACATGGGATGTTTTCTTGGCTTTTCAAGTCTTTATGGAAACAGTTCTAAGGAAGCTAAGGAGACATGGAGCACACAGTGAACACGTGCATAGCAGCCAGGGAGTCACTAATCAGCTTACATTGAAGATCACCTGGTACCTCCAAATTCAGAACCAAGTTAAAAATAGAATGACATATAGCAGGGACACAGATAAGTGTAGCTCTCATTCCTTATCAAAGAACCTTCCTTTTTTGCAGCAGGAGACCATTATAAAAAACCACAACTAGTCAAATTGCAGAGAGCAACTGACCATAGGATGCCTATCCCCATCTATGGCTACAACTAACTCCTGCACCTGAGGCTCAAGGAACATTGATGAAAGTGGGGATGGAAAGATTGCAAGAGCCCCTAGAGGTTTGTCATAACATTGTGCCTTCTGTCCATGACAGGGAAGCTATACATCTCAACAACATGGCTGCCTAAACAAGGCTCCAACGGTTGACACAACAATGTAGATGGGGAGATCCCACAACAGGGCCCCACCCCTAGATGAAGAGCTACATATAATTAACAACTGCTGGAACAGAACTAGTTTTGTTTCTTTTTTTTTTTTCAAATATGAGGCCCCTGGTTGGTTATCTAGTACCAAATGGGCAATACATTCAGTAAACACTGAACAGACATAGCAGGTTGTATTTATACATTCATTCTTTCATATCTATCTCTAACAGCAATAAAGGAGAGGAGACGGTGACTTTGGAAGGGAGCAAGAGGGATGCTGAGAAGGGAGGAGGAGGGGAGGAAATTATGTAATTATTTTTTAATTAAATAAAAAATAGAATCAATCTAAATGCATGCTTGATTCCCACCTCTCTCTTTACCATCTAGCTCTTCATAACTCATCTCCAACCCTCCCGGAAGGAAACAAAGAAGAACAGCCTGCTTCAGGTTACTTTCTTGAGGCCAGAGTATGTTTGGGGATCGAACCTTCTCAGGCTTTTCTTGGTGAAAAGGGCAGTGCCCTTACTAGTTCATGCTCTTCCAGAAGTCTTAGTAGATATAGTTCAACAACATAATTTACTGACCCATGTTCCACCCAGTCCAAATTTCATCAGTGAGATTGAGAGCTGGTGTTTAGAGCCCATTAGTTCCATAAACATTTTGTTTGAAGAAAAGAGAGACCATTTGCAGCAGCAGTTGGCATGCAGGGAAACAAACCTACTCCCCCATAACTAAGCACTATCAGTTACTAACAAATATAAAGCTTTATATCAGAACATACAATTGGTCATCATCATTTTCGTGTTTTTCTAAACAAGTTTCAAATTTGTACTTGTACAAATTTGTACTAAACAAGTTTCAAATTTGAAACCAATTAAGTTATAGCTCTTTGGAAACTATTAAATCAAGTATTTTACTTTGAGACTATTGGACACATCATGAAAACTTTGTCTCAACATCTGGTGTACTCATCAACTCAAGCAAGAAGATTCTGCTGTGGAGGGGCCCCAAAACAGCTTGACCACATAGCTGCCATGACAGGCCTAGAGGCCCAGACACAGCTTCTGTAACAGGCAACACCTGGACCCAGGAAAAGCCATAAGCTGACCCCACCCAGAGAGGGCCTGCATCTAAGGGGAAATACCTGACATTCCAAACATTCCATATACCCCTAGACAAATGTCAGTCAATCAGGATCCTGAATTCTGGAAATCCCCTCACTCCAACCTCTGCTATGATAAAAAAAAAAAAAAAAAAAAAAAACCACCCTATCTGAGCTTGGGGCTCTCTGCTCTCACTGCTGCACCGGACAGACAGAGGGAGCACGCACCAGAGCTTGAAGGTAATAAAGGCTCTTTGCTTTTACATATAGGATTCGGTCTCCATGGTGGTCTTTTGGGGGTCCCTGAGATCTGGGCATAACACTGCATGGTCCCTGTATCTATTCAATAAACATTTACATCTAGATTCCATGCATAAGATATAAATGTGTTACTTGTCTTGCTGAGTCTGGATGATTCATCTTAACATAATGATTTCCACATCAGCCAATTTCCCTAAAGCTGTCATGATTTCATCTCTCTTCAAGAACATATGAAATCCTAGTATGCATATGTAACATACTTATTTATTCATTAGTCTGTTGACAGTTGTCTAGTCTCGTCTCTTTTTTTTAAATCTATTGTGAACATTGAAGCAATGAACATTCACATACAAGGGTCCCTGTGGTGTGTTGACTTTGTGCCCCTTAGGCTTATCCCCAGGAGCAGGACACCTGCTTTCAGTTTCAGAGGGGAACCCTGCATTGGTTTCCAGAGTCGGTAAAGCCTCAATGTCCACGGTGAATAAGGGATCCTGTTTTCAGTGTTTGGTGGCATTTGTTCTTGCTTGTCTTTTTGATGACAGCCATCCCTACTGGCATGAAATGTCATCTCAGTGTAGTTTTAATAACTGATTCCCTGGTAACCAACAAGGTAGAACATTTTTTTTTCAGTTATTTATTGGTTGTTGTATCTTTCTCTTTTGAGGAATGTCTATCCAATTCATTAGCTTATTTATTGGTTGGATTTTTTCATGTTTATTTAACTTTCTGTAATTATTTATGAATTCCAGACTAATATCCTGTTGGAAATAAATCTGGCAAGGATTCTCTCCCATCTTATAGCCTCTCTCTTCTGTACAGTGATTGTTTCCTTCACTGTGTGGAAGATTTTTGACCTCCTGTGATCACATTCGCCAGTCTTTGGGATTACATCCCGTGCTTTGGAGTTCTTCATAGCAAGGATTTACTAATGGTTACATCTTGAAGTATTTCCCACTAGTGGTTTTAGAGTTTCAGGTCTTACATTATGGCATTGGATCTATTTTTGAATTTATTTTTGTGCAGAGTGAAAAGACATGGATTTAGTGTCATTGCGAGTTGAATGTAGGAACTGTGACTGTGGCTCTTTCAAAGCCCTCGAGGAGGAGGTACAGGGTGGGTCCTGGGCTGTGTCACTGCCTCATACCTCCCGCATGGGCTTTGTGACATTGACTGGCTTTATGTGACGTCTCTCATCTACATAAAAAGAGGATCTTGTATTCCAAGGATAGTTCAATGACTCGTTGACCTAACACATACAAAGCTCATAGAAAAATGCTTGTCTGTGTCAGAAGTGTTCCCCAAATATGGGCTTTACTATGACTGCATATTCCACAACCCAAGGGGTAATGTAAATGGTGTTTGAAGAAGTAGTAGTTTATTAAACACTTAATGCCAACTATAATTTTAAGCCATTAACAGAAAATCTCACAGCATCTGAAGACGGGAAATAACATTTTTAAACTGATTGAATGTCAAATGTGTATGTGTCTATAATGGAAAAGTTGAGTTACAGTTTTCAGAAGTATATTTTTAGAGATCACTGAAGACACCACACACCTCATTTACAAGATAGCAAGCTGGAACCGAGCTAGAAACTCCTCTCTCCTAGCTAGCTTTCAAAGTGCCAGGAGATTCTCTGCTGATTACTGGGTGAGGAGGGGGAGTGATGGTCCTACCTAGATGTGAACCCTATGAACTAGGAAGCCATCCTACTGGGCAAAACGTCCCCACCTTCGCAAGAGAAGCACAAGTGATGTGGGGATGGCCAACTCATTCCTGGTACCGTAAGCCTAGTTAGCAATCTATGACGTCACAAGCCCAAGAGGGCAACTTACTACTCTTGTTAAACTAAACTGACATAGCATCAATCTATCTTCTAAATATCGATGTTTTTACCTGTGCATAACAGCTATCCTCAGCCTTAACCAGAGAAGCTCCTCTTTACAGTGAACAGTAATAAATACAGAGGCTCATGGTTCCCCAGACACACCCCAGAATAAGTGACAGTTGCACCACCCTCTCTAAGGTTCAGGGAAAATTGCATCAAAGGGGGCAGGAAGTATATGAGTGCTAGGATGTTAGATGGAGAACTGTAAAATGTCACCCTCTGGACTCTGTATAATCACTGGAATCACGAACTCACACCTGTGTTACCTACACCAGGCACACACAAGACTGGCCTTGTCAGCAATCAGTCATGGATGGAAGAGGGACGCATGAGGCCCTCCCACTTATTGCTAAACTTTGGCTACTAACAGATTCTGGAAGAGAGGGAGTTATGTTTTCAATAGAAAAAAGCTGCCTTTTAAAAAACAAAAATAAATATAAATGTGTTTTTAATCTCTTGTGATTCAATCCAATGAAGAGCCAACAAAAGACTCAAACCTTTAGAAATTTGCAGGTGGGATTTATGAACATAGGGCATACCGCAGTGATCTCTTGTCCTGTGGACAAAGCCATGTCCAGACCCATATAGTGATCTGTATAGCATCAGTCAAGGGCAACGGAACTGCTGGGCCATTGAGGTTTTTCTGGGATGACCAATGACATGGCCTGAGGTAGATAATTCAAGGAAGTGTGTTGAAACTCCTTTAATATTCTGAGAGATTGAGGATCTGAGTGCCTGGAAATGAAAATGCAATAGAGATAATAATCCTGTGATAATTACCCTACATTTCCCCTCCCAGGTCTTGCTTCATTTTTAGACTGTGTTGTGAGTCCTGTGGCTCCAGGAACAGAAGAAAGATCACTAAAAAGATCCAAGATCTTCCTCAGAGGTAACATGCCTAGCATCACACAGAGGTGGAGTGGAAAAAGGGCTTTTTCTGAACAATGATGCTGGCCGGGGCGGGAATCATCCATAGAACCTCCAAATCCTCTCACTCATTGGAGGAATCACCACCTGTCAAGACACCAGTGGGAGAGACTGATCATTTACAGGCTCAGATATGTAACCACAGTCCATCAAGACACAGCATTACAGAGTAAGAAAAGAAGAGGGAGGAGGGAGTGGTGAAGGAAGAGGAGGAGGAGGAGGAGGAGGGGGACAGGAGAGGTGTGCCAGGAGAGTAAAGCCCCTTGGTCAGGAGCCTGGAGTTTTGACTCTGAATACTGTGGCTTTGGGACCAGCTAGCTAATTAGCTAGGTCAGCAGCTAGCTATTCCAGGAGATCAGGCTATGGTTGGATGCTCTTGCGTAGTGATGAGTTGGTCTACTTTAAGCCTATCACTGGACATTCCATAATTTAGTCAGGTTACTATAAGTTTCAACAGAGTACTAAAAGTAAAAATAAAACCTCAGTAACAATAAGCCCCTTTGTTGAGTGGTATAATAACATTTTGGGGGCTTGTGCAGGGCTTTGTGAGACAATGAGATTTTTATCCCACCTCAGCAGATATGCATTTGCATCTATTTCCAGCACCCTCAGAGGTGACAGCTCACTACCTTACCGAGGTTAGTAAGGCTAATGGACTATCAAAAGATTAGATGCTTGGAAACAATGGAGAAAAAAGGATTTAGGGGAAATTCTGTGGCTTGTCTCAATCCTACAACCATTCTGTGCCAGACTTGGGCACTGCTATTTACAAAATTTTCATAGCGTAAAGTTTTTACTAAGCTTATGTTTTGTGACTCGGAATAGACTTACTAGAGAACACTGCCAATTGCTGTCCACTTTAGGCTGTGATTATCAAAGTCTGACATGCTGCATTGGGTTAGTCTTTGACCAAGCAGGCGTGTTGGTGAGAAACTCCCTTAGAAACAGTGCTTGAATGTTACTTTGGACCTGTGTCCACTGCACTATGAAGTCTACCTGCTGTGGCCCTACAAGCCACACCGCTCATCCCAAAGCAGAATCCAGAAAAACACCTTGACAGGAGAAGAGCTACCAAACACGTCACATTCAGAAAGTCCTAAGAAAATGCTTAAGGAATCTTAAAGTAAATGTTTTCTCCAAATGAGAGATTGCCAATTAGAGGTGAGATGTAGAATTCTCTGTGGAAGGAGAGATGTAAAGTAGAGCTGGTTAGCTTCTGAACAAGGAAGATATCTGATGTTAACATTTACATGCATCCTGATGCTTCTCTCTCTCTCTCTCTCTCTCTCTCTCTCTCTCTCTCTCTCAATCTCTCTCTCATCTATCATCTATCTATCTATCTATCTATCTACTATCTATCTATCTATCTTCTATCATGTATCTATATCTCTTTCACATGTATGCATAAAAATAAATAAATAAACAACTTCTAACTTAAAACAAAAAATGAGAATATTCATTGTCAGTAAGTTTTTCCCATACAGAGGGGAAAGTATTTTTAAAAGTTCCACAGAATAAATTGGGGAAAGGCAATACTAGATGGAAAAATGCCCACCAACCAAGAATGATGGAAACAAAATGAACATGCAAATATGAAAGAGGCTTGTCTTGGGGTTGATTTGAAACATAAATGACTCACATGCTATGTGTTTAATTCATGTGTATAGTTAATTAGTATGTGGATGAGTAGAAAAGAAGAAAGGTAAGTTAGAAACACACCTAAATATTCAATATCATAAAGGATACAAAGATGGAAAAGTGATTTACTGATGTAAAGATCATATTTCAAATACGAATCTGAAAAAAAATTAGATATGTCAATATGGAAAAATATGTAACAAAACTGCGATCCATTTTAATTGTCAATTTGACACATCACTTGAGAAAGAAGCTTCAGTGTGTAGTGGGTAGCTGTTCCAGCTTTGACCTGGAAGTACTACCCTCACTGAGGCTTCCAGTAACTGTCACGTCTATGAGGCGGGACTAGACAAAATCCCTTAAGACCTGAGATCCGGATGTGCTGACTCTCTTGGCTCCTGGATCCTGGACCCTAGAGGTAGACCGAGCAGAGTTCTCCAGAGAACACCGCTGGACTGCACTACACCTTTCTCGGACCCTGTAACCTATCCCTTTACTTGTAAGTTACCCCACAAAATAAACCTCGCTTTTAACTATGTAGAGCTGCCTTAATACTTCCACCAATATCAGTGAGTGATTGTCCAGATCAGGTTGACCTGTGACCATGACTGTGGGAACAAACTCATGTTAATTACGTCAGTTGAGATGGAAACACTTTCCCCCTCCACCCCGGCCATGGCATTGGCACCATTCTTTTAATAGGAGATCCTGGAATGAACAGGGAGAAAGTGAGCTGTGCACTAACATGTATGCACTAATTCAATATAGCACAGGATCCCACCGCTCTTGCTGTGGGTGGGATGTGACCAGTTCTTTCAAGTTACTGCTACTGTGATTTCCCTGCGATGATGGATTGTAGTCAGGAATTGTGAGCCAAGCAAGCCCTTTTTCTCTTAAGTGGCCTTTGTCAGGATATCTTATCACAGTAACCAAAAACAAAAACAACAAAACAAAAACAAAACAAACAAAAAAACGATCATGGTACCTTCTATGTATAAACTAAGTCAGAAAGCATTTTATCTGAAGTAAGAACTTAAGAGCATAAAGCTTCCAGACTAAAATTTTTGTGACCTTGGGATATACAAAGATGTCAGAGGACACAAGAAACATAACCCATAAAAGAAAATTATGATAAAAACAAAACCTTTGTGCTGTATCAAAGATACTAGTATATTTTATTTATTTTTATGTGTATATGTTTTGTATATGTGTTAATGCATGGAGCTGGAGTTAGTGGGAATTGTTTACTGCCTGATGTGGGTACTAGCAGCTAAACTTCAGTCTTTTTAAAAGCAGCAAGCTCCTTTAACCACTGAACCATCTTGTCAGCCCCAGAAAAACATTGTTAATGATGTGAAAAGACAGCCAAATTCTGGGAAATAAACAACAACTGCAGTATAAATACTCCATGTCCAGGCTGTATAAAAAGTATATCTCATTAATTCAACAACTAATAAGATCCAAGAGTTGAATGTACCCTTTACCAAATAAGACATTCACATGTAACACACAGGAGAAAGTGGTTGCATCTTTAATCATTTGGGGAATGTGAATTAAGCCACCTTGAAATACTGCTGTGTTCCTATTACAGTGATTAAACTCTGACAATACTGACTATTGGGGAGGATTTGGATCTCAGAGAAATGCAGATTGTTGGTGATAATCAAAATGGAATAGCCACATTAGAAAACAGTTCAACAGTTTCTTATCAAGCTGTATGTTTATTACATAGCACTGCAAACCTTAAATATTTACTCAGGGAGAAATGAGGACATATGTCCACACAAAGATTTGTACGCCAAATGCATAGGATAAAATTCACAGTAGAAAAAGACTGGAAGGAGTCCAAATGTCCAGCAATTAGTGGATGAGTGAGCAGATTGTGGTATACCATAAAACGGAACACGCCTTGGAAATAAAAAGGAAAAAAAAATACTGGCACACACTGCAACATAAATGAAGCCAAGAGCATTATACCAAATAAAATAAGCCAGTCTTCCTTAGAAGAAGTGGTATGTCTCATGATTCTATTCATATGAAATTCTGAAAAAGAGAAAACTATGGTGAGGGAAAAGAGCTTTGAGCTTGCCTAGTGCCGGGGTGGGAAGAGGAATATTCTCTCTACAGAAGAGCTACAGGGAAATGTTTTCGGTAGTAGAATCAGGCTGTTGCAGCTGTAACTTTCAAGTTTATAAAATTACAATTTATTTTAAAATTTACTTGTATATTTTAGTTTGTGTTGTTTGTAAATTTCAGTAATACTGATGGAAGTTAGGAGAGCTGCTGTCTGCCTCCAACCCCAGTATTTGAGAGGTAGAAGCAGGATTATGAGTTTAAAGCAAGAATTGTATCGAGAGTTGGAAGAAGCTTCGGGTACAAAATGAAGCCCTGTCTCAAAGTAGGGAGGGGAGGGAATAAGAAAGAAAAAGGTCTAGACTATTCCCTCATAAACAAAATAAAGACATTTCTGCCAAAGAGAACAAATTGACTCCCAGTTTATAGCCTCCTCTTGAGGTGGGAAAAAAAGGAGACCATCAATCTTGGCAAGATTCAGAGTGATCACTTAGGTTACATATAATTTGAAACCACAATTCTATGAAGAACTGAAAAACAAATGTGTTAGCTTTGTGTTACTATAATAACACATGAAGCAGCTGGCTTATAAAAATAAAAGAGATTTAGTTCAAAATTTTAGATGTTTAAGCTACAACCATGATACTTCCACAATACAGCTGCCTAAACAAGACCTGAAAATATCAATACCAATAAACATGCTAGCTCAGATGGAGGAAATGTCACAGGATCCCACCCTAGACAAAGAGCTATACCTTATGACTGATGATGACAAAGGAGGAATTTATCTCTCCCAAGGACGAGCAACACCCCTCCCAAAGAAAAACCTGGTTATCCAATACCAAGTGCTCAGCCCTGAAATGAAACACACACAAGCAACACTAAACAGATTCAATAGACTGTATTTATATATTTATGCATATACAACAATAATAATCAAAGAAAACTAGCCATCAGTTTGAGTGAGGGTGAGGAAGTAGACATGAGACACATTGGAGGGAGGAAAGGGAAGGAATAAAGTGATGCAATTAGGTTTTAATTTTAAAAAGTTTAAGTTTAAAAAAAAACAAAAGCAACCAAAGAGTAGAAATCTAAAGCCCCATCATCCCATCACTGAGTGGCCCCAGTGGCTTGGACTCTGAACAGAAGGGGACTAGGAATGACAAAGCTGGGGTTGCTCAGTTTATAAGCTGTCCTCTCCTAAGGGGCTGCACACAAGTTACCTCAGACCCTCAACAACACAAGGATCTTCTAGGTGGTCCCACATCTCAAAGGATCCACAGCCTGGCATCAGCACCACTCAGGAATCCAAGCATTTAATCACAGAGGATGATGGCCGGACACAAGCTATGCCAAACCATACCAATCAATTTGGCTAAGAGGAAGGGTGCAGTCTGGAAAGTAAGTAAAGAAATGATGGGGATGTAGCTCATTGGTAGAGTACTTGTCTACCATTCCTGAGCCCCTGGATTCAATCCCTAATACTATAAAAAAAAATAAATGGAAGGAAGGAAGGAAGGAAGGAAGGAAGGAAGGAAGGAAGGAAGGAAGGGAAGGAAAGAAAGAAAGAAAGAAAGAAAGAAAGAAAGAAAGAAAGAAAGAA
>CABHPP010141433.1:6221-51509 GCA_902168425.1 Peromyscus attwateri | reverse complement strand
GAAAGAAAGAAAGAAAGAAAGAAAGAAAGAAAGAAAGAAAGAAAGAAAGAAGAGAGGAAGGGAGGAAGGAAGGAAGGAATGAAGGGGAAAAAGGAAGAAGGAGGGAAGGAAGGAAGGGAAAGAGGGAGGGAGGAAGGAAGGAAGGAAGTTATAAATGGGAAATTAAAAGAAACCATTGAAATTTGGGGGAAAAAAGACAAATACTTCTGGAAAATTATCTCCACAAACGTTAAGTAGTAAGCGGGAGATTAATGATGAAGACAAAGATTGGCAGCTAGAACTGAAGGCAGACACCACATGCAGCAGATGGGAGTCATGAAGTTTAGAGTTGGTGAGAAAGAATGGGAAGTTTTAATACATATTGACTAGTGGACACGAGAATATAAGCAGTGAGAGACAATGTTCAGAAACAGTCTGAGCACCATCTTAGACTCCCTCAAATAGATCTAAATCTGCTTAAATAAAAAAAGGATTAGATATTTGGGGGAAGAGTAAAGCATTTAGTAGAAAACTCGGGGCGTGTGTCAATGCCACAGTGTGAGCGACGAAAGAATAAATGATACACCTTTACATATGAGTTACAAAATGTACTGCAGTGTTTGTCACGCGCTGACACTCCATTCACAGGTGAGGTTGGGGGAGGCAAATTACTGACTGGGCAATGAAGGGGGAGCAATCGGAAACGATGTTGGCATCTCCGGTGGGAGACTTCCAGCTACCAGGAGGTGCTCTCTGTGTGCTCTGGAGGTACACAGTGACCCAGGATTCTGCACTGCCAACCAAAGGATCCAAAGGTTCAGTATAATTGTCTTCAGATCCATCTGTCCGTTTGCAGTTTCAATACAACAAACAAATGTGGTAAGTGTTTGAGTCACTGTAAAATCTGACATGTCTGTTAAGGCTTACCTTCGTGGTTATAACATGTTTTATGTTATTATGTCTCTCCAAGACTCTAGGATTTACACACTTCAGTGCTTCTAAAAATTAACTGCTGCATCTTCCAAGACTGCCGCGTATTCAGTAAGTTGGATCCACTGAATCTTCACAGATGAGGGGCTCCAATGGTGCCTACTCCTAAGAGGACTTTGAACTCACCTAGAGTTTGCTTCTGAAATAACCAAAGAACTTTACTAGAAAATACATGATTTCTTGATGTGCTAGTTTCTATATTATCTTTGAACATCTCAAGGTTAAAAAAAAAACCGCAGAAAATTTATTGGATTTGTACTGTGAAGCACCTGTGAGTGCTGCTTTTTGGATTCTTGGAGTTCATCCATTGAAGAGAAGTCAACAAAATAGTTCAACGTTTCCCAAGAAGAACCCAAGCATTTCCTCAGAGAAATGCCTTGAAATGCTGAAGTCATGCTATGAGATTCCAGAAGCATTGCTGACACTCACGAGCTGTCCAGTCACCCCACTCTCCACTCACTGGCAGCTGTGGAGTCACCATTGCTGGTGACGCTCTTCTCCTTCATCCTAGCTGTGACAAGACACAGTGATGAAGTGACTTTACAAAAGCTGCTGACCCTATCTGTGAAAATTTACTAAAACAATTGTCAAGAAAATCAATTCATGACAAGCCCCTAGTCTCATTGAAATAAAAAAAAAATTAAATAAAGTCAGTGTGACTGGAAGAGACCACGTTTCAGCCTTCAGAAGGTAGATGTTGAAGGTATTCCTGTTGGGAGGCCAGCTGGCACAGAGAAGGTATCTTAAATGCCTGATGCCCTGGTGGTTGGATGTTTGTGGAATGATGGGACAGTCAGCCAATGGATAAGTTCCCCCTTCTCATCCTATTATTCTTTTTATCTTAATCTGAGTGAAAATGTTTTCTAAATTTTAGACATAATTGTGCAATACTTCCTGAAATAGTTTTACATTTCCAGAAAAAGGCATTCAAACTATTCAGGTTACATCAATGCCTCCCAAACATTATACCTGGAAATAGCCAGGATGATTAATAAGCTCACAGAAATGCCTGCTTTTATTTCCAGCCCCCTAGGTTGACAAGGAAACATTATGTGATTAAAAGTTAAACTTAGTAAAGAGATTTTAGGTAATGCATAAATCCCTTTCAAAATTTGTTTTATTTATTTACTTATTTATTTATTATTTATATTCTTTCATATATTACATTCAGACTGAAATTTCCCCTCCCTCCCCTCCCCCAGTAGCCCCACCTCTCCTCTTCCCCAAATCCACTCCACCACCACCACCCCTCCCCCTTCCCCGGTCTCCCCTCAGAAAAGAGCAAGTCTTCTAGGGACATCAACCAAACACGGCATAATATGTTACAGTAAGACCAGGCACATACCATAACATCTAGGCTGGAGGAGATGACCCAGTAGGAGAAGGGTCCCACAAGCAGGCAAAAGAATCCGAGACAGCCCCCACTCCCACTGTTAAAAGTCCCAAAAGAACAACCAAGCTATTCAGCTATACATGTATGTAGAGGATCTAGGTCAGGCCCCTACAGGCTCCTTGAGCTCTGTGAGTCAGTTGATTCTGTGGACCTTTTTCCTGTGGTGTCCCTTGTCCCCGCTGGTTTCTCCCATCCTCCCTCCCCCTCCTCCACAGGACTCCCCAAGCTCCGCCTAATGGTTTGGAGTGGGACTCTGCGTCTGCTTCCAGCAGTTGTTGATTGACGTTTCTCTGGTCTCCTTGACGAGGATTCTGCTAGACTCGAGTCCCAGAACACTCTGCAGCAGGACAAGCTGTAGGTTGAAGGTTTTGGACTGGGTTAGTGTCCCAATCCCTCCACTTGCGGTCTTGCCTGGTTACAGAAGTCGACCTGGTCAGGCTCCATGTTCCCCATTGCTAGGAATCTTTTTTGGGTTACTTTTACAAATTCCATGGAGTTTCCCTTGTACTAGGAGTCTACCTTGCCCATGAAATCTCCCCCAATTCCAGCCATTTCTCCCAATATCACAATTTTCTTTTAATTAAAGATATTTAAGGACTCTTAATGTCTGTATTTAGGCACTACCGGTAACAAAGACTTTTGAAAATAAGGAAATGAACACAGAGTATGAGGATGGGGGGCGGTAGGGAATATTGTGTTCATAACAAAAGGAACAGAGAAGAGGTGAATCTCCACAGCGCACCGGCCACTTAAAGAATATTGCTACAAGACTCTGAAAGTGAATGGAAGGGACCAGAGGAAGAGGGATAGTCTACAGGTTGATGAGCAGAGGCTCAATTCCAGAGATAGGATGTAAGAGGTAAGAAGGAGATGCATTCCCATGTTCTATTGTGAGAAGTGCAGGTTATGTTTTGACAAAGGAATTGGGTGAAGGGGAAAACAGACGAATCGAAGAAGTCAAACCAAAGGGAGGTCTAATGGGAAAGGGATGTTTGATTTGGATTACTTGCTTTCCTGGAAAGGGGAATGATGCGATTCAGAGGCTGGCATCCAAGAGGCCAGAGCCAGCCAGCCAGCACTCATTAATCTTCTCGGGGGGATTGTCTAGACACATCATCCTGCCACTTATGTGTTCTAGACTATTTTATTACAGCAGATGTCTGTGGATATATTTTCAAATGGATTTGCTTTTGCTTTTCTGCATTTTGATCATAGCAAAAACGTACCAGTTAGGAATGGGAGGTAATCCCAGATTTGTAAAGAAAGGTCGCTTAAAGTAACAAGAGACTGTGCATCTCCCAAAAGAAAATTGGAAACTGCCATTCCAAGGCCAGAATGGAGCTGCTCAGGGCAGACTCCGTCACTTCTTCTGTTCTTACTAGGAAGAGAGCTCTCTGCCCTGTTTGCCCAGACAATGAGGCCACGGTGGTCCTGCAACAGAGGGAGTATTTATTTTTTTTCTGAACCCATGGCTGGAATTGTACCAGAAGCAGGGAGTTCTCAACAAAGACTGCCCCTGCCTTGCCTTCCATGTTATGCATGAATAAGGATATACAGTCAGTCTGAATGCCTGTGAGCTTCATCCCTGGAACTTCAACCACCCATGGATTTAATGACTCTAGGCAAGCCTGTAGAGCATTTTCTTAATTAGTGATTGATGTGGGAGGGCAGCCCATTGTGGGTGGGCCACTCCTAGGCTGGTGGTTCTGGGTTCTATAAGAAAGCAGACTGAGCAAGCCACAAAGAGCCAGCCAATAAGCAGAAGTCCTCTATGGACTGTGCAACCGCTCCTGCCTGCAGGTTCCTACCCGGTTTGAGTTCCTGCCCTGACTACCTTTGATGATGAAATGCGATACAAAGTGTAAGCAAAATAAACCCTTTTCCTCCCAGCCTGAGTTCTGGTCACGGTGTTTCACCACAACAATGGAAACCCTAAGACAGAAATTGCTGCCAGGGCTTGGGTTTGCAAAGTATTCATCAAAAGCGATAAGTCATTGCACCTGGCCCCTCCCACCACAAAAAATACTCTCAACCCTTAGTGACCCCTCCCACCACAAAGAAAGACTCACAACACTTAGTGGGCCCCTCCCACCACAAAGAAAGAATCTCAACACTCAGTGGGCCTATCTGAACTTTGGAGACAGCACTTTCTTCACTTGAGTGTGTTATTCCGGCTCATATACCAAGTTACTCCAGAAGCTGCTAGCTCTGCGGGGCCTAGAACAGGAGAAGGGTTTTCAACAGGTCCATGCTGCTGTGCAGGCTGCTTTGCCATTTGGACCACGTGATTCAGTAGATCTGATGGCACCTGAGGTGTCGGTGGCAGACAGGGTACTGTCTGGAGCCTTTGGCAGGCCCCCATAAGTAATCACAGAAAGGACTTTCAAGATGTGGGAGTAAGGCTCTCTCATCTTCTGCAGACAACTGTTCTCTCTTTAAGAGACAGCTCTTGGCCTGCTTTGGGCCTCGGTGGAAACTAAACTTTTGACAATAGGTCACCAAGTTACCATATGACCTGAGCTGCCCATCATGAGCTGGGTATCATTTGACTCACCAAGTCATAAGGCAGGACATGCACATCAGAAATCCACTATCAAGCGAGCACAGATTCCAAACCCTGCAGGTACAGGAAGCTGTGGAAGCCTGACTGACATACATCCTCCAGTCTACACACCCCCCTTAGGTTTGCTGGAAAACAGATAGCATTTTTAAACAGGTATCGTCTGGTGATTTTTATTTCTGGAAAAATTGGACTTCCACATTTTTAAATATTAACCTACTCTGATTTGATTTTAAAAGCCACACAGGGGCCTAGGGAGATGGCTCTGTAGGTAAAGTGCTTGATATACAAATATGAGGACCTGCATTCAGAACTGCATTTATACCCAAGTAGATAAACAAGAGTAGCAAACACATCACCTGTCATCCCAGCACCAGGGGGTGGAGACAGGAAGTTCCTGGTGAAGCCCAGAGGATTACCAGCCAAGCAGGGGGTATAGAGACAGGAAATTCTTGGTGAAGCCCAGAGGCTTGCCAAACAAGCAATCTGCTCAAAAGTAGTGAGAGACCTTGTCTCAAAATACATGGCAGAGAAGTGATTCATGAAGACAATGGTTGGCCTCCATACATGGCCACACATGCAAGCCACTAAGCATGAACGAGAAATGCTCTATATGTCCTACAGGGCGTGAATAAATGGTAGGCTACAATACTCTAATACATGAACCTTGCAGTTTTTGTTTAAACTATGACATCAGTGTCTGGAGACTGGAATTTATCTTTGCTCTCAGAAGTACCTCTACTAAAGCCACAGGAAGTGCAGAAGGGGTTAAAAGCTTCTAATGACTATGGATGCTGCTCACTCTTTTCTGTCCCCAAGTGTAATGAAACAAGAAAGTGATTTTTCTTGGCACCCTCTAAACAATCATTTGGTTTCGTTTGTACCAAATATTTATGTAGATGACATTAAAAGGCTCCATCTTGGACCAGGGTGTAGCTCAGTGGTAGAACATCCAAGGCATCCTGAGTTCTACCTGCAGCACCACACACAGAGAAACATAAATCTCATCATGTTAAATAAGACATGTAAATTTTTAACTGAAAGAAAATTCAAAATACCTTCATCGTGGGTTTGTTTTAGTAACATTACAATGTGATAGCATTATTTTGAATTTGGATAAGGCAAACAAAAATAGTTCCACCACTCTGATACATACAAGCTAATTTCCAATACCCACAGATAACATATCACAATCAGAAGCTAGGGTTGAAAGTAGAATTAATGTTACTAAGCACCTGACCCAGAGCTGAGGCTATTCTGAAATATCCAGAGAGCCCTGTAACCACAAGGATGCTAGAGCTGGTAAGTGGAGGCCAAGAACCTGAGTCAATGGCCTGTGTTGTCAGATGGACCTCACCAGCTGGGACTGGCCTTGAAGAAGAAGCAAGGAGCCACAGGCACAGCATTTGAACAACTACTCTGAAGCAGAGAAGGCAGGCAACAGTATTCTCTCTCAGAAACTTCAAAAGGGGCTTAATCCATATTGGCAGGTAGATTTTTTCAGCCCATGAGGTACATTTAGGATCTTGGTCTTTAGATATGTGATGATAACGTTTTGTAGTTTAAACACTGAGGGTTTTGGCAATCTAGTACAGAAAGAATAGGAAAACAACAGTAGCCTGCCTCCTGTCTTTTTCTTAGGCATTTGAAATTTCTGATCTTGTAGAACTCTCCGGTTCCTTTTTCCCTCTTTCTTCTCAGTTTGGTCTTACCTCCCTCCTCACAACAGTGAAAAGATGGTAATCCCTGTCCTGACAAGGTCACATCTGACAGCGGAGGCTTATGGTCTGCCTTTCACTGTGCAGAAAGGTCCTGGCTGGGCTGCTTAGACTTTTGTCAACTTGACATAAGCTAGAATCATCTTGGAAGAGGAAACTTCAAGTGAGAAAACGTCTCCACCCAGCTGACATGTAGGCAAGTCTGTGAGGGTATTTTCTTGATTTGGGAAGACCCCACCTGGGCAGAAGTTCCTGGGGTATATAAGACAGAGCTGAGCAAGCCATCAAGACCAAGCCATCAAGTAGCATTCTTCCAAGATCCAATTTAGTTACTACCTTCAATTTGCTCTTTGACTTCCCTTCATGATGGACTGTGCTCAGGATGTGTAAGCCAGATAACCCCTTCCATCGCCAAGATGCTTTTGGTAATGTTGCTTATCATAGCAGTAGAAAATAAACTGGGACATTGGTAGATAATATAATGTCTGAGTGACCAGTCACTAGGATCCCCCTCGCAGGAAACTTGTACCGGCATATGTCCTTGTGGCTACCCACCTTCCATGAGAGCTCTGGTCAGATAGTGCTATGTTCAGCTGTGCTGGTCACATAAGACACAAGAATCAACTCAACAGAGCACATGACATTACAGCAACAGTATGTCACTGACAGGTCTTGGGTGGAGGAGGGCAACATGCCTCTCAGGACTAACAGTGAAATGCTCAGCCCACTAGAAGAGAAGAAGAGAGAAAGTGAGGGACATGTTGGATTCCCAAGGCAGACTTCTGTGGGCAGTGCTAACTGGTGGATCTAGAGCAGTCAGGCACATGATCCTTGGGGCCACATTGTGACTAAGGCAGTGCCAGTGTGACACGTCTGCATAGTAAGGGGTAAGTCAAGTCATAATCTCTAGCTATCCAGTAGGTATGTGATGACCAGTATGTGGCTCTGTGAGGTATAATTCTATTTCAACACCCTAGACAAATTGGGAGGATGGAAAACAAAGTCCATATTGACTAAGTCTGCTTTCTGCTCATTGAAATTCAACTTATGTTTAAGAAATAATGCCAAGGCAACATGAACCTATAGGAATCCATTGTGTTTCTCCTTAAAATGGGAATAACCCTGCTTCTTAGTTTGTAAGAGAATGAAACAAGACCCTGTGTGCAAATAGCATCAACCAGGCAGTTCCAAGCTTGTGCATAGCAAACATGCTCTGTCCTGGCCTCTTTGTTAATAGACAGCCAACTGCCTTCATTTTTGAGTGTGGGTCTTTGATAAATGAAATATGGTTTGGCAAATATTGTGTTCCAGGAGATAAGATGATGACAAATATTAGCTCCACTGAACTATTTCAGTCTTCACACCATATCAACTAAAGCAGATTCCATTCTCCCTTTCAGAAAAGGTTGTGAAGACCCTAATGTTCTATGGTTAGTAAACAATGGTACAGGGCACTGCATCCTGGTCAGCTTACTCCACACAGTCCCTCTTCACTGGCTGCCATACCACAAACACACACATCTGCATTTACAATGGTCCTGCAGTATCCAGTGCATGATGGATTCCCATGATCACCCAACATGAATGGGCTTGACTCAGACTAAGAGTTCATGGCCACTACCTTTCTCCAGCTGACTCATGCCATGGGCATTTGTGAGGAGAGAAAGCAATTAAACACGGTTTTACTTCCCCCAACATCATGTCTATCCAGTATACGAAATGCCAACTGTGTACAGTTACAGTGTGCACAGCTCTTTACCTCACTGACTTTGTTTCAAGGAGATAGAAGCTACTTCCATTTGTGAAGTAGTGAAGAGGACTCTGTGGACATAGTCAGGTGAGAGATACAGAGGGAGTGAAGGACTATTTTCTCTTCAACAAGCACAGCTGGGGATTGCCAGTGAATCCCAGACCTTAGGAACATCCTGCAGCCAGGAAAACTGCTAGCACTGCAAACGAGGAAAATGGACTTGTTTTACACAAGTCCTAGTTTGATGAATCAATCTTATCTTGATTTAGAGAGACTGGTTAAAAGTAGATTTAATGGGTAGTGGACATCTCCATGTTTGGGAATGAGTCAGGACTCTATGGCCAGTTCAGAGGAGAAATTGGAATATGGATTGATCCTTCATCATGGACCAATTTCTCTATAGGCTGTCATTTTTTTTATGGAGAACAAATCATAGCTGCAAACAACAGGGAGATTTTGTACTCATAAACACAGCAAGACTGTACCCTGCCTGAAAGCTCTATAGATTGTGTTTTACAAATGCAAAATGAGAGTGAGATTGTTACCAGAAACAAATACAATGCTGGAGGCATGTCTGCAAGAACACATTTATTCTTCTTCTCTTGATCAGAAAGCCTTTCATAACATGAACACTGAACATTTTGTTGATGCCAGTACATTAGGTATGTATTCAGTCAACACGCATTTCTAGTACATGCTGTGGATACACATTGTCTATTAGGGTGTTGAAAGGACACCAAGTAGTGAGATGGTGCCTCTGTTCCTGATACAATCACACCAGGCAAAGAAGGGAGAGACCACATGAGGCAGCTGTGTGCAGTGCTGGGGGGCAGCTGATCTCTGGAAGTCGACAGCCTCAGTGGGAAGACCATGTCCTTGTTGCTTTCTGAGGACTCCCTCTGAAGAAATCCCTGAAGCCAGAGGGACTGCATATGTACACCCCATCTGCTCCTTCCTGTTTCACTGTGCCATGCTTTCCCAGTCAACCTTTGTGGACTGCTTCTTTTAGCCCTATTGAGTCCGAGCTTGGAATAACTTGAATAATAAGAGGAAGACGACACTTAAGTACTTCTTCCTAGGCTCAGCTGCCTACTGGGCATGGGTCAACCATCTCTGTGCTCCATCACTGAAGGTTACTGCTTGTTTAGAATGTGCCCTGTACTTGTCTGATTGGAGTGTGGGAGAAGCTCCCATCACTTGGCATATATCTATGGTTGGAAACACACATGGTGCATATACTACACGGAGACGGGATAGGAGAAGAGATTCCAGATTGAAAAATAAATAAGATGTGTGGGGGGAATATCAGTGGGGGGGGTGCTGTATAGGCACAGGGTGTACAAGTGCATGCCATGTGGAGGCCAGAGGAGACACCAGGCATCTCCCTCTGTAGCTTTGCACCTTATTTTTTGGAAAGCATCTCTCTCTCTCTGTAGCTTAAGCTCACTACTTGGCTAGGCTGGCTGGCCAGCAAGTTCCTAGGATCCACTTTCTTCTGCACCCAGATTTGGGGTTACAGGACCTACCTACTTTTTATGTGGGTGCTCCTGATTGCTTACCAAGCATTCTAACCCTCACTGAGTCATTTCCCCACACGCTTGAATCTAGCATTACAAGACCTGTTGTGTAGCCCAGGTGTGTTAAATATGACAGACATGAAAATAATATGGTATAGTGTTTTTATCCATAAATTGCACAGTCTAAAAGAGAAAATTACATGCTAACTAGAGAGAAAATAAATAACCCACATGCTAAGACTTTCTTGGGCCATCTCCTTTCTTCAGCACCTTCGTTTTTCTGCATCCACAGTAAAACTGAGATTGGGCATGATAAGAATTCATAACGAAGGAGGGATAGAGGCCCTCACAGGAGCATGGGGGAAAGATTACATGTTTGAAGGTTCAGTAAGCCAAGTCAAGGTTATTGTTCCAAACTCCCCTTAGAATTTAAAATCTTAAAAATTAAGACCTCTTTAAATCTGTTAAAAATTTCTAAGAACCAAATTTTTTCTCACAAGAATTTCACAGGAATCATTATTTTCAGACTGTGGGGGTGACCACAGTCAAGTGAAAAACTGACTTCTAGGGAACAGGATGGATTTATGTTTACGATGCAGTGTAAACAGGAAGATCTCTTCCCCTTCATAAGTTCTTGAGTGGCAGGAGCGCAGAGAGAGTGGAGTTGGCCCTTACCAGGAAGACACTAACGTGACTATGGAATTCAGAAGGCATGAAGATGCGGCCATCTGTCTTTCTCCTTCTGGATCCCTGAGGAAGATGCTTCCTCTATTCTGAACTAGGATATCACATCAACCACTCTTTTGGAATTTATCCTGTCTCCCCTTGCATTTTCACTAAAATGCAAACAAACGATGAAATCCTGGAGGGCATAATTCCTAGCTGAGGTGAAGGATTTTACCCATGGGCAATCCTGGGAGCAGCTACTGGATAGGAAAACAATAAAATAACTGCAGAAGCTCAGAGGCATTTAATTGTCAACTCCATCAGCAGCAGGGTAATAGCAGCCCATGCTTGTCCCTGCTGTATTAACGAGACAAAACTTTCCAGGGTGTGAAGAGGCGTTCTTATTTTATTTTCAAAATTCACAGTTAAGCCCTGGAGACCTGCTTAGCCAGAATACCAGCTTCTGTTGAAGGATTCTCTTTTCATTCTTAACCCTCTGTTTCTCCTCTCTCTCTCCCTCCCTCTCTCCTTCTCTCCCTCTTCCTCCCCCTCCCCTGTCTCCATACATAAGTATCACATAATTGCGTATTATATATTAATAAATAAATAAACATGTGCATATATTGTATATTCAGCTCAAATCAACATCATGTAAGAGCACACCAGGAATTTGGGTGAGACTTCAGGACACAGGAATGTTGACACTGCTCCTTCATTCTGAAAAAGATGGGTTTGTATGTCAGCGACAGATGTGCAAATGAAGAGAGCACCAGGCACAGGTGTGACAGTCATTTGTAACTTTTCAGGATGAGGGATACTTCATCCCCTCTGCTTAATCAAACTGATCGGGAAATGGATGATGTAAGAGTCAACACTGGAGGGAAGCAGGACTGGCAGATCTCCACAAACAGGCTGATACACTGGATGTGAGGAGAGAGGCCATGGTATGCCTTCAAGACAGAAGAGGAAACTCGACTGACCACAGAAGACAGAGGTGCCAGCCCGACGCTGGGAAGTCACTTCACCACTTGAGCCTCGTGGGAGGGAAAGGCAACGACATCAGCCCCAAGTGTGCTTTAGACTTGATTCTCTCTTCGCTCAGAATGTCAGAAACAGAGGTCGGGAAGATGGGTCAACTGGTAAGAACTGCTCGTTGTGCAAGTCTGAGGACCCAAGTTTGCACCCCCAGCACCCACATAAAAATGCAGGCGAGGCAGTGTGCATCTCTGCCCAGCAATGGCAGTGGGGCTGGGAGTCAGCTCAATGGGAGCTCACTGGAAAGCCAGACTGACAGAATCCGTGAGCACCAAGACCAGTGAGACCATCCCTAAAAATTACAAAGTGGAGGACAACTGAGGAAGACATCAGATGCCATCCTCTGGCACACCACACACACACACACACACACACACACACACACACACATACATTATACACACATACATATATACACACATACATACACATACACACATACATACACACACACACCACACATGCATGAATGTGTACACACACACATCCACATGCACATATACATACATACAAACATATTATACATACACATACATACACATGTTCATACACACATACATTGTACACACACACACACTGTTAGAAACAAACACTCACTGTCTTGATATCTACCAGATATTTGAGTGTTTATAGTTTTTAAGCAACTGGAGTGTGTGCCTATATCTAGGGGAAATGTTAAAATGTAATGTTTTACAGTTGCCCTCAGTTCCCCATGATGGATGACAACAGCTCATTACATGAATGTGGAGGCACGTGGCCCAGAATGTCGCCAAACTCATCATTTTTGTTGAAGGTCCCCAGAATCCAGAGAGCACAGAGCTTTTTGTGGAAAGTCATTCCAGAAAAGTGTCTGCACAAAGCGCAACTGCAGCTGGGTGGTTATTGGCAAGGAAACAAGGATGCAACACTGTGGCTGTTTTATTTGTTTCTGTGCAAGAGGATTTTTTCATCCATTTAAATTGTATTAGTCTAGATTGAAATCCGAGAGAAAAGTCATAAGGTCACAGCATCAAAAAACTCTTACCCACATATGCTCACCACACAGTTGCCCCTTGAAGTATAAACATCTTTCCCTTTTGTTGATTATTCTTCAGATGTCTTTTCTTCCTAATGCTACAAATACTGATTTGGGATTACGTTTTCTTAAAAGATACAAATATTTGACATGCAAATTAAAGTTGCCATTGTGCATAAAATATAGCAGGGTTTTATTTTTTTCAATATTCTTCCTCAATTCCATCACAGCTACAGAAGATTGCAATGACGCACTTTTGTTTCCACATCCTGCTCTGTGAGGTGATTGAAGGGTATATGGCATCTTTGTCTTTCCTTTGAGGGGTGATAATCTGCCAAACATGATGCACAGAGCAATAACCACAAAGCAGTGCAGAGAGAGGCAGGTCCTTCGAAGGTGCTTCCCCGTCTCTGTGGTTCATTCTTAGATGCTCCCTTTGTGAATCCTCTCCACAAATCTGGGAGAGAGAAATGGGTGGGTGATATTATGCTGAATTTTGTAGCAAAGACATAAAATCAGATCACCCAAGGGCACAGTCAGGAAGTAAGAAATGTAAGTTTTCATTTTCTCCCAATACACTAATGTACACTTTAAATAGAGAGGTGTGAGTAGTGATCAGATACATCACAGGAACAATAATTAGAAAGCTTTATTTGAGTCAGAAACACAGATGAGTTATCTTCATGGAGTTGAGAGTGACAGGAAAAATCTAAGAAAGGGAAGAATAAGATTAAGCGTAGAGGACCCTCCATCACTTCTTACACAGAACACCATGAATGATACGGGGAGTCCCCTAGATGGCACAGGGCAGGCAGGAGCAGTTGAAAAGAATCGAGTGTGCTAAGGTTCCTCCTCAATTCAACAGTTCCTTCCGTGGAAACTGGGAGCCCCTGGCAACATTTAATCCAGAGAATGATGATCAACTAGGCAGTCAGGGAACAGCCATAGGGAAGAATTTAGTAGACTGTCCTTGAAACAATGGAGGTCAAGATGGTGAGGAAGGAGAGTGACTGTGAGGAAGCACCACTCAGTGGGGATTACTTAAGCACTGCAGTGAGGTTATGGCTAGGAATGTAGCTGTGGTGTTCAAGTGCTTGTGTGGTATGCACAAAGTCTTTCCCTCCTTCTGCCCTAAAGGAATACTAATCATAAGTGCACAAGTTACTAAATTCTTACAGAAAAGCAAGCCATAGAGGTGCGTAACCCTTTCAAGAAATGCAGCAAGAGGTCGGGGCTGGGAGCAGCCGCTAACTTGGTTTATACATTGTAACCTTAACCCATTTGTGATTTGCAAGCTCAGACATGCTTCTGCAGAGTGAGAAGCTGTCAAAAGTCCTAGGGTGGATACCATGCTCAGAATGGCATAGTTGGTTTTCCCCCATGGTGACAACAGGTAAACACGTCCTTGTTAGTAAAAATGATGTCACAAATGGGAAATGTTTCCTTCAATATTTCTCAGATTCAGTTTCAACTTGTAGTACTCACTGGTTTTTCCAGATCTATAAATGGGCCATAATTGATTCTGTTACACAAGAACCATTGAGTTGGATTTTCTTATATTGGCATAATTTAAGAGACAGTAGGTACACTCAATAATTTGAAATGTTTCTTTAATATCCTAGTTAACATTCTGTTGCTAATGAGATGCTTTTAAATTGCATGGTTCCTTGGAGAATATACTTACATATAGTCTTTCCTTGAGACTCCTGATATAACAGTTTGCATAGCCACACAGAGAGAATTAGTTATCACAAACTGTATAGGTAGAGGAACACAAAACAAAATCTGAGCCCAAGGAAAACATGATAGCACATGTTCTTATCTTGTTTCAGGTTTTTCTTCATTGGGACCATGGTTAATATTCTCCGCAAAGCTGTGAGTGTTCTTCTAGCCTTTAAATTGGTGCTGTCCACGGATATGTCTGAATGAGTGTGCCAGAAAACTACAGCTATTTGTAAGCCTTACATTTGAGAAAATTGGTGTGTAGCTGCTATTTCAGTTAGGGTGCCAAGAGGAATGGGATGGCAGGCTCAAGAACGGATGTCTGTATTGATATGAAGAAGGTTAAAATAAGCCCAATGAGGTATCACAGTCCCCTGAGTGGAGCAATGGCAAGGACATGCTACCTCTGTCCCTCTCCACGTCATCCCCTTGAGACAAGTCTATTACTGAACCTGGAGCTAGAAATTCTCAGCAGTCGTCCTGTCTCTGCACCCCACCCCCACTATGCTGGAGTTACAGGTGCACCAATCTACTCTTGGCTTTTTCCCCAGTAGGAACTGGAAAGTCTACCTTGGGTCTTTGTGCTTGCCTTCAGTAAGGGCTATTGTCCACTATTCCTTCTCCCTAGCCCTTCATAAGGTAATTTTACATGTTTAAAATTGTTTTTAATAATAGAGCCTTTGTTGTACCATTATAATGTAGAAGCTGTTTGTGCCGTGTGATGAACTATACACATAGCATGCAGGCTTATTCTTTGCTATCATGCCTACCCCACACACCACCGATAGCATGACTTGAGTAGCCACTAAAATAACCGGCAGCATCTGGCTCCTTTGTAAATAAGAAAGCCTATGGTCATTGTCTTAGTTAGGGTTTCTATTGCTGTGATAAAACACCAGGATCAAAGAGCAAATTGGGGAGAAAAGGGTTTGTTTATTTGATTTTCACTTCTAGTATCACTGTTCATTACCGAAGGAAGTCAGGACAGGAACTCAAGTAGGGCAGGAACTTGGAAGCAGGGGCCATGGAAGAGTGCTGCTTACTAGCACGCTCAGCCTGCTTTCTTATAGAACCCAGGACCACTAGTCCAAGAACAGCACCACCCACAATGGGCTGGGCCCTCCCCCGTCAACACTAATTAAGAAAATGCTCTACATCTGGATCTTAGGGAGGCATTTTCTCACTTGAGGTTCCTTCCTTCCGGATAAATCTAGATTGTGTTAAGTTGGCATAAAACTAGGAAGGATAGTAATACTCTGTTTCCATAGTTTTTGTTGAAGAGAGCAAAAGGGAAGAAGAAAGCACATATGAAAATGTAAAGAGATGGGTAAACAGCTCTTTTGTCTAGAAGCTAGAGCTATATTGTATATAATGAGAATTTATGGGAAAAATGCATACATCTCTCAATGCTGAAAATAGCATAATTATTCACTAAAGAAAGAATACTATTGGGCATCAGAGAAGTTTTCACCATACAGTTTAAGGAATTAACTGTCCAGGCTTCCCTCATACTAAGCTCATCTCGATGCTTCATCTCTATCAGTCTGATTAGCACCCCAGGTGTTCAACTCTTATTCTGAATCATGGTTTCTAGCAAAGAAATTAAATTACAGCAGAGAAATGAAATTGACCACAGCAGAACTGTAGGGATCATAATTGAAGCACAGCATTAAAATTGACCCCCTAAAGCCTCCCCCGAAGGACTGGCTCTTAGACTGTCTTTGGAAATAAATGCATGTTTGACAGGTCAGATGAAGAAATAAGAAGTTCCTGAGGAGTGAAATAGCAATGTAAAGAGAGGTCCATGAAACAGGAATGCTGGTGTGATGTAGTCATGAGCAGCAGCCATGTAACTGCAGCTGATGTCATCTTTAGATGGAGGCATCTGTAACAGACTTTGAGAAAAGAAGTCACAATAAACAAAATGCTGAGTTACTCTCCTAGTTATCTGTTTGCACAAATAAGACCAGCCCAAACCACCTTCCCATGGCTCTTTATATAACTAGAATTCATACAAAATCTTCCTTTCAAATAACTTTAAAAAATTTAAGTACTTATGTACACAGACTAGGGTTCACTTTACATTTACTCCCCCGTGTCTGGTTGATAACTGGAGTGCTTGGCGTTGGTCATGGAAATGTAGTTATTTGGAGATGAGACTTTTTGTAGGGATGGGGGTTGAGCATCAGTGCATAGCTGCCTTCACAACGCAGAAATAAATTAACACTGGGCTTGAGTATAAAATGTGAAGAAACACTGCTCCATTGTGCTTGGTAGATATGATAAATCTTAATGAGAAATGATCCCCACAAACCATGGGTGTAAAAAATGCCTACAATTTATTTACATAAAGTTAAATATCAAATGTATTCTGCCAAAAGATGCCAAAGTAAAGGTCATTGGAAAATTATTCTCTGATGAAAAGAAAAGGTTGGAAGAAAAGTGATAAATCATATTGTTGTCCTAAACACTTGAGGCCAAAATAATCTATGTTATGTAAATTACGAGGAGATATAAATCAGATATAGTTACACAATTATGGAAGTGTCCTCCCCAAAATAAAGATTCACAGTGTCCATGGATTCTGTGATTGTGGAATTTAAACCAAACACACCGGGGACAATTGGTCTCTACTGCACAATATCCAGTCTCCCTACAGAAGGACCAAAGGTCAAAGTTGTCTGAAAAGTCATTCCCTCAGCTCTTAGCCATCAGCTGAGAACTGAAAGTGTCCTGAATGAGGACTCCTTCTTTCTGACTTTTATTTTTAGGGGTAGGGGGAGCAAATATTTTAAGGAGCATAGGGACCAAGTAAGAAATGGACTCGGTAAGGAAACTTACTTACCTGAATCAAAGACTCTGTGATGGGTGAGAAGCCCAGGAACCAAGATCTGTGGAGACTCAGGATATTTCTTTTGTTTTCTACAGCGAACTAAAGGGAAAGTGTGAACTGACTATTGAATTATAAAATAGAAAAAAATATTCACAAACAACACTAATGCATAGTAATAGATAAGCAAATACAAGCGATTGAGGTTTAGAACTGTTTTTGATAGGGTTCTGGATTAAACTGTTTGCCACTATTGCTGAAAGCCTGTACCAACTAGAGAGAGAGAGAGAGAGAGAGAGCAAACAGTTTGCAAAAACGGTTTTAGTATCTCTATTTCTTTATAGTAGGCTTGAACACTTTACTTTAATTCATGAAACTCAAATGATAGTATGAATCATATTTTAAAAGTTCAGCTTAAAGTTGTTTCCCATTATGTTATCTTAGTACTTAAACATCTGTAATTTTTGTGACTGGGAGTCTGGACTTCTACCTAGTAGGGTGCTGTTAATTTCCTGTTGAAATGGATATATTGTATATATTTATATAATTCAGAATATATTTTTATATGTCCTAAATATGTCATATGCTTTATTAATTTTCTCCTATTGCATTTGAAATGTATGTATTTTAATATTTGTGATTTGATTACTTTGAAATATTTTATAATGTTGCTAAGTTCTTATGCAGAACTTATTGGAAATATTATTGAAAAAACTAATCAGTATCCCCAATATTAAAACAAAATTCTTACTCTAATCTTAATAATGCTGTAAAAATCTCAAATCAGAATTTAAGATACTTATCAGTATTTATTTTTCAATTGAAAATTTAATTTATTTTTAGGTCCTTCCTCCCAACATGTATTGTTTCTGACAAATTATCTCATACATCTCCTATATAGCTGAGTGTCTTTACTCACTAAATACTGTGTTTGACAGACTTGAAATTCATTTTATTTCACTTGAATTTTTGAATGATAGTTTGGCTGGCCGTAACATTTTTGCTAGAAAACTGTTTACCCTGAACACAAAGAAGACGAAAATCTCCACTGTAGCTGAAGCTCACCTCTGCTTTCTAGTGAGGAAGCTAGGAGCCCCTTACTCTGTGATCAAGCCACTGACATCTTTTTATAACTAACTGT
This sequence comes from Peromyscus attwateri, assembly GCA_902168425.1. NCBI lineage: Eukaryota > Metazoa > Chordata > Mammalia > Rodentia > Cricetidae > Peromyscus > Peromyscus attwateri. Next base: position 33,193 of record CABHPP010141433.1, on the reverse strand, counting down.
TCCTTTTCATTGGTATCTGGAGACAGTTCCTCACTAGCCTCAATTTATGATGCTTTAGTAAGAATAGTTAATGCTTTATATGTGTCTAAATTTGTTTTAAAGTCTATTTGATATTGACTGTATTCATCCACTTTTTAAAAATTAATGTATTTTTTCCCAGTTCTGAAGAATTCTAAGTGATTCATTGTTGCACGCTTTCTTCGCCCCCGTTTGCTCCGCATTGCCTTTCTTTCTACAACGTCTCAGGACTATAGGTGAGCTTTCAAATCTTAATCAGTCCTCAAAGGGAATCAACTCCCCCTCTCTCTCTTTCTCTCTCTCCATCCCTCCCTTTCTCCATCCCTCTCTCCCTCTTTCCCTCTCTCATTTCCTCTCTATTACTATTCTTTGTTGTGTCTATGTGAACACCTTTATCTGTTTTTCAGTTCATCTGTGTTTTCTTCAAGTGCACATGTCTTCTGGCTCACTGGGCGATAGGGTTTTTAATGGTTTAATATTCAAATCCAATCCTCTTCCGAGATGCCGTTCTCCCATTTGTGCTCTCATCTTGCTCATAACTTCTTACACTGTTTTCTCATGGTCACCTTTGCTGAGGAACTTGTGAGACAGCACTGATCTGGAGCAGAGCATGCCCTGTATCAGCAACTCTGGGACTCCTCCCAGGGTATCTGTCTATTCTGCCTTGGGACCAGCTTTCAGACTGAATCCTGGCCCCACTGTGTGGAGGGTTTTGATTCTTCCCCTGTCACGAGAAGCAAATAACTCCCAGATGACACCTCAAGTACCAGCAATTGTCATTTCCAACTTAAAAAATCTCAAACTCAAGCTCCAGGGAGTTAGCTTGTGCTCTGGAGAAAGTAGGTGTGTCATGTTGTTTTTGCTGAAAGCCAAGCTGCATTTGAGCCTCTAATTTCTGTCCCAATTCTAGTGTCCTTAGGGCACAAATATGTGGCCTCATTCAGTGAATCTATGTGCCTTACCTTATTTTGGAATTTGAGCATTTCTCTTCATTTTCTGCTCTTCCTTTGAGCAGATGGAAGATGCTGTGAATATAGACAGATCTTTTAGCTAGAACTGTTTTCAGAAATGATGATTCACTTTAGGGATGGAAAAGCACAGAAAAGAGAATCTTAAAATTGCCCATGGATTTTGATTAAATCTACAAAGAAATGGCTTGCTTCTATTGTTATGCAGACGATGACCTGATAGATTCAACAGTGCTTCATTAACAAACCCCTTCCCCTAAATATATTGAAGAGAGATACAATAGGTAGACCTTTGAAGCATTGCCTAACTTAATCTTAATCTTTGGATCTTGAGTACTGAGTAGCATAAGAGACCAAATTTAAATAAAAAAATTTTAGGTATAAATGAGTACTAATTTTACTTATGATCTCAGTTCACCATAAAACTTATGTTTTATATTTTGATGATATAATACAGGAAATGTCCCTCGTTCACACAACTCACACTTAAAAATTATTCACTTTAAAACAATAATAATCACATGATTTTAGTTCCTGCCACCTGCTTAGAATTTAGCTGTATGAAGTTTTAATATTTGTAGACTAGTAAGTGCTAAGTGTTATGAATTACTCAAAAATGATCATGAAAAAGAATGAGAAAATGTTTACTTTTAATTTTGAGAAATGAATTTCTATTAGATAATAATGAATTCCATCCAACAATTAAAAAGAAGAGTAATGACCAACGATGTTCACCTATGTTATTTGTTCCCTGTTGTGTACAAAGCAGAGGATAAAACACGCCTAAATGGTTCTGGAGTATAAACTATGTTGTAGAATGTAGCGTGCATCATTTAAAGTTTGCTCCCTTAGGTTGATTATCACAGGAGTGGAAGACAGACAGAGACATTATAGATGAAAGAAAGTAATGCTTGGAAGTGCCTGTGGTCACTAATGTAAGTAGACATTTGTCTTTAGGGAGGTAGCAGGTTAGGAAAATCAGCAAATGGAATGCCTTTATCATAAATGAAAATTATAATGGGCATAATAATTGATTAAAATTCCAAGTCAGAAGATATGTAGCTTCCAAGACAGAACTGCAAGTATAGATTAAAAGCAGTGACCTTTTCTGTCACGCTTATTAATATATTTCCACTCCAGGGCAATTCCTGGAACCTGTAGGCATGGGATAAAATTCACTTTATTAATTAATAACTGAATTGGTGGAAAGATGCAGAAGTGTAAAACACACTGAGCTGGGGATCATGATATGATGTGTTGCTGAGCTTCTCTGTGTATCGAACTTTCTGGAACTAATTCTTAGAAGATGGAAATGAAATTGTTGCCTTCCTGAGAGCACTGTAATTCTTGGGGAGTCAAATTAATGGCCTAACTAGAGTCAGCCCTGGGGGTGAGTGGAGGCAATGTACACATTTCAGCAGGTGCACAGCTACGTTCTCTCCTCAGCCCTACGAAAGTCTAACAAATGAGCTGCAGATGCACCACAGCCCAGAAGCTTCTCCAAACAGCTCCTTTTAGCAGTGAGCCATTAAACTGGGAAGGCTGAAGGACTCGGATAACTAGGAAACCAAACAGCTTGCCTCTCTGCCTCTTGTTATTCTCCCACAGACTGTTCTTGCCCTTGCTCTAATAGTAAAGACAAATGTGTGAATCCATGAGGGAATGAAGCAAGAACCATGGAGGGCTGATGAGCCTGTAAAAACGAGAAGGGAACCTGGTGGCCGTGCTGGCGAGAGAGCCCATGGCTGCGATTGAACCTGTTTCCTCTTTGCATTCTGTTTGCTAAAATCTGCAGGCAGCGAAGGCTCGGTTGACAGCTTTCCTTCCATGATTCTTTTATGGCTTGTTTTTCTAATGTATTTTGAATATTCTGACTGAGCCGCTATAGAAATGAAATTATAATATATTCCTTAATGGTTTTCTTTTCTTTTCTTTTTGACAAGTACTAAAAACATTACTACCTTGTCTCACTAGAAATGGGCATCAGCTACAATTGCTGCTCTCTTTACTCTCCCTTAATGTAGTTATTCTTCCCTACATGTGGCTAGTTGAAGAGCTAGCTGGAGATGGCAGCCAAGTTCACACACAGAACTTGGCACCTCTCCATCATGTCAGGATTCCCTCCTCACTTCCTGGCTGCCATGTTCACCTGGAATCTTGTGCCTATTCTTCAAGCCAGTAAGAAATGTATTCATCCAAGATTCAGCCATAGCTCTGAGTGATGTTTACTTTCTCTTTACCTGCATTTCTACTCACTATCTTAGGTCATTTGGAAGCTTAGCCATTCACACGTGGACTGTCTGAACTAAGATTCAAGCAAGCAGATTCATGCTCTTCAAATGAATGCCCATGCTCTATATTACCTCAAAGACAGTGAAAGATGCATCACATCATTCTATCCACCCTGCTTCTTCTTTTTTTTTTTTTTTGGTTTTGGTTTTGGTTTTTCAAGACAGGGTTTCTCTGTGTAACAGCCCTGACTGCCCTGGAACTCACTCTGTAGACCTGGCTGGCCTCAAACTCACAGAGATCCACCTGCCTCTGCCTCCTAAGTGCTGGGATTAAAGGTGTGCACTACCACTGCCTGGCTTTTTTCTTATAATAATAAGCATTAATCAAGAATAATCATTTGTTGTTTGACATTGTTACTTGCAGGAAGATATGGCTCAAACCAGTTGCCAAGTCATGCACGTAACATACTTCCTGGATGAGCCAACCTGGAGTCTGCCTGAGGGCCTAGCAACAGGTGCCATCAGAGGTCCTGATTGTGCCCAACCAATGAGGCATGACCATGCAATGTCACCAGATTGGGACACAGCCTGGGTGCTGGGGGGAAGGTATGTAAGTCTTTCCCCACTACTGAATAAATGAATCTTTTGTCTGCTTTCAACTGACTCCCAGTGTCTGTGTCGTTGATGCTGTGCCTTCTCACCCCCTCCCCTAAGGAACCTTTTGGGACCCAGCAACAGTTTCTTTCAATAATGCTTTTAATTTACTCTTCTTTAGCTCAAGAAGCAATAGGCTTTGTTTTACTATGGCATTTTTACAATACTTAGTTTTTGCTTGATCCCTCCTTCACCTGTTCCTCTATTCAGCCTCCTTTCCACCTGTTCTCCTTCCACCCCCATTTCCAGTACTCCCTTTTCTACTTCCATGTGACATGTGTTCTATTATCCTTCCCATTTGCCTTCTTTAAAGTCTCTTCTTCCACTGTTCTGGGATCCTCCTAAGTTCCTGACCTCTACCCCTGAACCCTCCCGAAAATGCACATCATAAACATTAGAAGCTGAGATCTGAATATGAAAGAGATTATGAGGTAATTGTCTTCCTGAGCCCTAGTTACCTTGATGCAATATTTTCCAGATCCATACATTCTCTGCAATTTTTTATTACAATTTTTCTTTAGGGTTGAGTAAAATTTCATTGTGTATATGTATTACATTTTTCTTATTCATTCATTAATTGGGATGCATGTGAGTTTATCATACTTCTTTGATCTTGTAAATAGAGAAAGAATAGATGTGGATATGAAAGTATCTATATGGTAGTTGTCTTAGTTAGGGTTCTATTGGTGTGAAGACATATCATGATCACAGTAACTCTTTTAAAGGAAAACATTTACCTGGGTGGGACTGGCTTACAATTCAGAGGTTTAGTCCATTATCATCATGGTGAGAAGCATGGTGGTACTCAGGCAGACATGCTGGAGAGGTAGCTGAGATTTCTACATCCAAATAAGCAGAAAATAGGAAGAGAGAGTGACTCTGGGCCTGGCTTGAGCATCTGAGACCTCAAAGCCCATCCTCACAATGACGCACTTCCTCCAACAAGCCCACAACTCCGAATAGTGCCATTCCCTGGTGACCAAGCAGTCAAATCTATGAGTCTATGGGGGCTAGTCTTATTCAAATCACCAAAGTAATACATAGAGTCCTGCAGATATATGCTCAAAAGTGTCATAGCTGGGTAATATGGAAAATCTATTTTTAGTTTTTGGGACATCACCACATCGATTTCTACAGTTGCTACACCAGTTTATACCCACCAGCAGTGAATAAAGTCTACCATTTCTTTTCATTGCTGTCTTTCCCCCCATTCACACATAGCTAAGGTGAGGAGAACATCCTTGTCACCACTTGGATGTGAGGCAGGGATGAGGCCCTGACGCTTCTCATACAGTTTAGACGAGAGCAATGAATGCTGACCTCTTGCTGGCAGCAATTACAGTAGGCAGGCAATGTTTCCGGCATGTGGAACACATAATTGTTTGCTGACTGTTCTATTCCTTCTTTCTAGTTACATCCTAAATCTTCCTTAACAAAGTACCAGGAACTTCATGGCTTACTTTATTGCCCTGCAATAGAGGCAATAGAGTTCTGGACTCATGAGGTTGGAAGCTTCCGGGCTGTCAAAGCACACATGTGACTTCTTCCTAGCCCACTCTTGACTTCTGGTTTGCTGGCAACCTTTGGCTTCCCTTGACTTACAAATTTAACTCCTAATGGTTTCATCCCCTTATTCATATGGATGTTGTCTTAGTTAGGGTTTCTATTGCTGTGAAGAGACACCAGGACCATGGCAGCTCTTATAAAGGAAAACATTTAATTGTGGTGGCTCACTTACAGTTCAGAGATTCAGTTCATTATTGTCATAGCAGGAAGCAAGGCAGCGTGCAGGCAGACATGGTGGTAGAGAAGGAGCTGAGAGTTCTTACAGCTTTACTCACAGGCAACAGGAAGTGGTCTGAGACACTAGGCATGGCTTGAGCATATATGAGACCTCAAAGCCCACCTCCACAGTGACACACTTCCTCCAACAAGGCCATACCTACTTCAATAAAGCCACTCCTCCTAATAGTGACACTCCCTTTGGAGGCCATTTTCTTTCAAACCATCACATTCTACTCCCTGGCCCCCAAAGGCTTGTAGCCATATCATAATGCAAAATTTCATTCAGCCCAACTTCAAGAATCCCCATAGTCAATAACAGTCTCAAATTTATTTATAAAAATTTAAAGTTCAAAGTCTCTTCTGAGATTCATGCAGTATCTTAACTGCAATCTCCTATAAAAATCAAAATAAAAAAATAGATCATATACTTCCAAAATATAATGGCACTGAATACACATTACCATTCCAAAATACAGGGAAAGATGCATAGTGAGGAAATACTGGACCAAAGCAAGACCAAAACCCAGCTGGGCAAACTCTGCATCTCCATGTTTAATGTCAAAATGTCCTTCAGATATTCAACTCCTTTCAGCTTTGTTGACTGCAACATACTTTCTCTTGGGCTGTTTTGACTCCCTATTAGCAGCTCTCCTCAGCAGGTATCCCATGGCTCTGGCATCTCCAACATCTTGGGGTCTCCAAGGCAATCCAGGCTTCACCTTCACAGCTTCACGAAATGACCTCTCTAGACTTCTATTCAGGGACACCCCTGACACATTCCTGGTCTCAGCAGCTTTCCTTAGTTGTGGAGCGAGAGTCCATAATGCCTTTCTTCTATCCTTGACTCCAAATCTAGAAACACACGCCAAGTTCTGCTGCTTGCTGGGACTGCAATATGGTCTCCTTTTTCAACTACATCTTTACCAGCTTTCTGTTTTCAGTGGTTTTCCTCACTGCTTAAGCTTGGCTGTTCTGGAACTTGCTTTGTAGACCAGGCTGGCCGCAAACTCAGAGGTCTGTGAGCCTCAGCCTTCCCAGTGCTGGGACTAAAAGTGTGTACTCCCACATCTGGCTCTAAGCTTTTCTTTAATTGCTTTTCACAAATTGGAAACTTACCTGGAAAGGATTGTGCCCTGAGGTCACCACTCCCTCTATTCCATTTCTTTTTTTCTTTTTTTCTTTTATAATTAATTTAATTTTACACATCAGCCCAAGATTCCCCTGTCCTCCCTCCTCCCAACCCCCACCCTCTCCCCAATCCACCCCCCATGCCCACCTCCTCCAAAGCAAGGACTCCCCTGGGGATTCAGCTTAGCCTGGTAGATTCAGTTGAGGCAGGTCCAGTCCCCTCCTCTCTTCACCTAGGCTGAGCAAAGTGTCCCAGCATAGGCCCTAGGTTCCAAAGAGCCAGCTCTTGCACTAAGGACAGGTCCCAGTCCACTGCCTGGAGGCCTCCTAAATAGTTCAAGCTAATCAACTGTCTCACTTATCCAAAGGGCATGATCCAGTTCCATGGGGGCTCCTCAGCTTTTGGTTCATAGTTCATGTGTTTCCACTAGTTTAGCTATTTGTCCTTGTGCTTTTTCCAATCATGGTCTCAATATGTCTTGCTCATATAATCCCTCCTCTCTCTCACCGATTGGACTCCTGGAGCTCCACCTGGGGCTTGGCCATGGATCTCTGCATCTACTTTCATCAGTCACTGGATGAGAGTTCTATCATGACAGTTAGGGTGCTCAGCCATCCGATTACCAGAGTAGGTCAGTTCAGGCTTTCTCTCAACCATTGCCAGTAGTCTATTGTGGAGATATCTTTGTGGATTTCTGGGGACCTCTCTAGCACTTTGCTTCTTCCTATTCCCATGGGGTCTTCTTTTATCATGGTATCTCTTTCCTTGTTCTCCCTCTCTGTTCTTGATCCAGCTGGGATCTCTCGCTCCCCTAAGCTCTCTTTCCCCTGACCCTTGCCCTTCATTACCGCCCCCCCATGTCCAGTTAGCTCATGTAGATTTCATCCATTTCTCTGTTGTTGGGCGATCCCTGTGTCTTTCTTAGGGTCCTCTTTACTAGGGTAGCCCTCCTATATACAATTGACAAATAGGCTGAGAAAGAAATCAGAGATACATCACCCTTTATAATAGTCACAAATGATATAAAATACCTTGGGGTAACTCTAACTAAGCAAGTGAAGGACCTGTATGACAAGAACTTTAAGTCCCTGAAAAAAGAAATTGAAGAAGATGTCAGAAAATGGAAAGATCTCCCATGCTCATGGATAGGTAGGATTAACATAATAAAAATGGCAATCTTACCAAAAGCAATCTACAGATTCAATGCAATCCCCATCAAAATCCCAACACAATTCTTCACAGACCTGGAAAGAACAACACTCAAGTTCATATGGAAAAACAAAAAATCCAGGATAGCCAAAAGAATCCTGTACAATAAAACAACGTCTGGAGGCATCACGATCCCTGACCTCAAGCTCTACTATAGAGCTACAGTAATAAAAACAGCTTGGTACTGGCATACAAATTGACATGTGGACCAATGGAATCGAATTGAAGACCCTGACATTAATCTGCACACCTATGAATATATAATTTTCAACAAAGAAGCCAAAGCTGTACAATGGAAAAAAGAAAGCATCTTCAACAAATGGTGCCGGCATAACTGGATGTCAACATGTAGAAGGCTGCAAATAGATCTATATCTGTCACCATGCACAAAACTTATTCCATTTCTTAATCTGTTTATCTCCTTAAACACAGGATTCAGCTTCATTCTGCTTCCTGGTGCTCCTTTTCTTCTCATATTTTATGCATTGTAATTTACCCTGCTCAGCTTGCTCCTTTTCATTATAAATCTTTATTCGAGGTACCACTAATAACCACAAAACAGAGTCTATACTGGGCTGCTTTGAGGTTTCCTCTGCCAATGGAAATAATCCAAAACTCTTCACTTTCACCTCAGGTAGACTCTTCAGACAAGGGCAAAAGGCAGCCACATTCTTCACCAAAGTATCACAAGACTGGTCTCTGGGCCACATACTAACATTCTTCTCCTCTGAAACCTCTTGATCTAGGTACCCACAGTTCAAATCACACTCAGCACCACTGTCTTCCATGTTCCTACTTGGATGACCTATTAAACAGTACTTGAAGAGTTCAACTGTTTTTCTAATTCACAACCCCCAGGTCCATATTCCTTCAAATAAAAGCATGGTCAGGTCTGTCAGAGCAATATCCCACTCCTGGTACCAAAATCTGTATTAGTCGTGGTTCTACAGAGTCACAGAACTTATAGAATAAATAAATAAATAAATAAATAAATAAATAAATAAATAAATAAATCTATATGTTATAAATATAAGAGGATTTATTGGAATGACTTATAGGCTGCATTCTAACAATGGTTACCTGTGAATGGAAAAGCCAGGAATCTAGTAGCTCAGTCCCAGGAGGCTGAATCTCTTGACTAGTCTTCTGAATATGCTGGAATCCCCAAGTAGGCTCCCATGCTTGTGAAGGAATGGATGTGCTGACAAGATGAGGTGAGCAGGCAGAGAAGAAAAAGGAAGCCTTCCTTCTTCCATTGTCCTTATACAGGCTTCCAGCAGAAGATGTGGCCCAGATTAAAGGTGTGCCTCCCAGTCTCAAGATCTGAATTACAGACCTGTGTCATCCTGCCTCAAGATCCAGATCAAAAGCCTGTGTCTTCCAGACTCAACATCTGGATGGAAGACTATGTTGTCTTCTCGCCTCAAGATCTGGATCACAAGTGTGCCCTCCATTTCTGGATTGTAGTTCATTACAGATATAGCCAAGTTGACAACCAAGAATAGCCATCACAGACATGGTTGGACAGAGCCTTAATTATATTTCTCCCTTTGTCTATCTTCAAAAAAAATATGTGCACTTATATAATCAACTTAATGCCTTTGCTGGCAACACAGGGGCAGAAACACGAATCTAAAGTCTAAATACCAACATTTTTTCTAAGATCTGTGGAGAAGGAAGGGGACTGATGGGTAGGAGGGAGATAAGAGATGGGAGGGAGAGTAGTAAAAATTCATCATCTACATGCACAGTATTGTCAAGTAACAAAATCAATTAATACAAGATTTCCTAAACAGTGATTCTCAGAGGTATTTGTATCACTATTAGGAAGACAGTGACATGACCCTGGGACACACCAACATTGTTAATTAACACTCTCCAGTGCTGATAATATGTTTCCTAGCTGTCTTTAGTTATCATCAGAATATGTTCAACTTACACAGATGAGCTATCATGTAAAACTTCTTAATTTTTCCTCTGTAAGCACGCTGCAGAATAGATTCTAAATGTTTACCTAGTTAGCATAAATTAATCTATTTTGGAATCCAATTTTTCATTTTGTAACAATTTTAGATTGTCCACATCAGATGAGAACAAAGGGTTTTAACCTTTGAAAGCTTAGAATTCTATAACAGTAATTGCACTCAGAAATGCATCTCACTGGAACTATTCACATTGTTAATTTTTCTCCACCAGTGCTCAATATTATAATCCACTTTTGTTATTTCATTCCAATAGCTCTCTTTTGAAGTATTTAAAATATTTCCCTGACACAACCCACTTATTCAAAAGGATATCCTTTTTCATTTTTACTTTTAAAAATTACTTTTATGCATTTTAATTAAAATAGAATTACATCATTAACCCTCTCCTTTCCCCCTGTCAGCTTCTCCCAGGTGTCCTCCTCCCAACCCCTCCCATATCCCCTCACTTTCAAACTGATAGTATCTTTTTTCTTTATTATTGTTACATATGTGTATATGTGTATGTATGTGTATGCACAAATATATGAATACAATGTGCTGAGTCAGTTTTTGTTATTTGCTTATATGTGGTTTCATGACTATTTTGCATTGGAAAAGCAGGGAGCTCATCCCTGGAAGAGGCTAATTCTCCCTCTCCTAGCAGTTATTATTTGACTATAGTTCTCCATCTAGAGGTGGGACCCACTGAAACTTTCTTCCTTGCCTGTTAATATGCCCACTGATATTGCCATTGTTCCAGGCTTGTTTGTGCAGCCATTTCTGAGAGGACCATTTCATCACAGATTCCTGCTAGTCTGGCTCACATACTCTTTCTAGGGCTATAGATGCAGAGCTGTGATGGAGATATAGCCATTGGGGCTGGGCGTCCCACAATATGTTGCTCTTAACATTGTGTCCAGTTGTGTTTTTTCTGTGATGGTCTCCCTTTACTGAAAAAGAGACTTATTTGATGACAGGTGGTGGCCACACTTATCTGTGGGTATAACAATAAGAGTTAGAATGTATTAGGGGTTATGCTGGTCTAGCAAAATGATGAGAGTAGATTCTTTCCTAAGGTCCATGCCCTCACTAGTCCCAGGAAGCTGGCTAAGTTTCTAGTACCAGGGATAGTTTTTCTTCTATGCGTAGGCCCTAAGTTCAATTAAACAGCTGTTGGTTACCACTGACATGTGAGTGCCATTTGCTGCACCTCTTATGGATATCTTGCCATGCTGGTCAGTTTTGGGGTTCATAGGTGTTGCAGCTAGGTAGGACTATCAACTGCTTCATTTCTTGGCATACTGCATAGTATTTTCTGCTATGGAAACTACACTTCATGAAGAAAAAAAATCAGGTGAGATCCAGCTCATTCACTGTTGGTAGGGATGTAAATTGGTGCAGCTACTCTGGAAATCAGTATGGGGAATCCTAAAACAAACAACAAACAACAAAAACCTAATCTTTCATATGACCCAGCTATACCACTCCTTGTCATATACCTAAGGAGCCTGATATTATATTCCACAAGAACCGTTTTTAGCAGTGTTCTGTACCACCCTAATGACAATAACCAGTGAATGGAAACAACTGCACGTGCTTCAACAGATGAGTCTTATCAAACAATGTTGGTGTTTTGTGTCGTGTGTGCTGTGCTGTGCTGTGCTGTGCTATGGATGTGTTGTGTTGTGTTGTGATTGTGCTGTGCTGTGCTGTGCTGTGTTGTATTGTTTTTGTGTCCAGCTACTTAACTTACACAGCCAGATAACCACACAGGGAATCTGTGTCCTGCTCCCAGGGGGGAAACTTGTGGGTTCTTCAGTAGGTATCTCATGTGAATTTCTTCAACTTCCTTCTGATTGGATACAAAGCAACAACTGTTTAAGTACTATGTGAGGAATTTGATGATTTGTCTACATTTTTGAAGGATTTGCATTTAGATTTTTTTGAACACATTAACCAATGTGTATTCCCCCACCTCCCAGGATTTTGCACACTCATGCATCCTTCCCACTTTCTCAGTAATAACCTAACAATTGTGTCTTTCTAACCTTAATTTTTGGCAGACATACCAATAGCTCTTTTCATGGGGATCATTAAGATTCCTCCACATCATGGAAGTGAAATCCTGATACACATACTCCAGATAGTGCTCAGTCCATACCTTTCTATCCTCACTATACTGGCTTCACCTCAAATCTTGTGACTAGACCTCAAACTCACTAGTCATATAGCATCCCTGTATGACCAATTGCCACTATGATAAAGTCCATCTAATGACAATGTTGTTATCACTTGAGCAAACATACAATCTTTTATTCTACCTTCAACGTAAGAGAAAAGACAAATCTTTTATGTCATTTTAATCATTACCTTAAATGGTGTCAACCTAATGTCAACAATTTGATGGCAGTAATTTAGCTGAGTATTTCTTTATACTCTTGATTGCAAAGCTAGTTCAAAGCATAGTCTACAATGGAGCTTGTAAATTAGTTGCTGCTTTTGGTCCTGAAGTGTGGTGATTGTCAGGAGACATAAATCTGTTCAGGGGGAGCAATGGGTAGGAATGGGGATGCCTGTGATACAAATGGAATTTCAGCTCCATGGTGAAAAAAAATGAAGAAAACAGAAAGTGGGGGGGGGGGGGTCATTTCACCAAATTCAAAGTCAGGGGATGTAGAAAATTATTCAAAGATTAAAAGACACCTCAGTCTATTTCTGTGTGTATAAATATACTTGTTCACAATCTGTGCAACTAAATTACCTTCTAAAGAATGAGACTCCTGTTTCGTGTATTTTGGATGTGGGCTCTACGTATAAACAGGTAATTTTCTTGTCAACATGAAATACAGATGGTGAGTCCCAAGAGTTATCAAGATTTCTATGAGAGTATTTTAGGTAAAGAATAAATTGGATGTAGTTTAAAGTTAAATTATGAAAGGATGTGCCAGGAAAGTGAGCTCATGTTCATTGTGGGGGAAAGATGAGGGAGCGGCTTTCTGGTGCACTCAAGGGACGCAGCAGAAAACTTCCTGTAGGAGAGCTTTTCTACAGCAGGTGTAGGAGAGAGTACAGTTGTGCTCTGACCCACTTGTAGTGCAAATTGCTAAATGGTCTTATAAATAAAAACCCAGAGCCAGATATTGGGGTGAAAGCTGAAAGATCAGAGAAACAGAATAAGCCACAGCCAACCTCACCTTGCCAACTCCTCAGCCGATCCTGTTTCTACAAATCCTCAGACACAAAGCCTCTGAGTCCTCACTCTTGAGGGTCTCAGTTGAACTACTGCTTAGTTCCTGTCTCTTTACGCCCTATATACCATTCTCAACCCAGCTGTGTAACTTCCTGGGATTAAAGGCGTATGTGCTTCCCAAGCAAAGACATGAGAAGGTGTTCTCTGACTCACTCACATCAGAAATATTGCAGCAGGTGTGGGAAAGAATACAGGTATGATTGGACCTGCTCACATCAGGAATACTGCAGCAAGTCTGAGATAGAATACAAATGTGTTCTGACCCACTCACATCAGAAATACTGTGCAAAAGGATGATGTATGTTGTCATAGGTTCAAAATCAGTTTGTTTTCTGATGCAAAACAAACTGCTAGGATCTAAGAATATTAATTATGTGAAATAAGCCTGGCTTGGAAAGACAAATGCTACATGATAGGATAAATGATAAGTAGCATCTGGGTGAGATGAGGGGAGGAAGGATCATAGAGAAGTTGAACCATAGATGCTGTGCTACAATTAGGAGAAATAAGTTCTGGCTCTCCCTTTCATAGTAGGGTGACCATTGGCAGCAATGCACAGAGTATTCCAAGAGAGGATAATGAATGATTTTGAATGCTTTCACGACACACAAAAGATAAACACTTGAAGAGCTTAACCCAATGTGAACATTATATATTGCACATGTAATTAACTATATGTTGTCCCATAAAAATGTACATTTTAATTTATAAATTAAAACATAAAAAAGGCTATTGACTATTCTTCTAAAGAGCATAAATTCCTGAGTAAATAATGTTGATAGTGACATAAATGTGAATGATGCCATTCTTATTTGTAAATTTAATTCTGAGACATTTTTTTTAACTTGAATCAAATCTAATCTAGCTAAAGTAATTTGAAAGCATGGCTTTAGGACAGTCAAGAGGGAGGCTTTCTCTGCAAGGCTCACACAAATACAGTTCCACACTTGTGAATTCCTCCTTCTCTTTCCCTTCCTTCAGCCAGAAAATATTATTTTCATTTCATGTACTCTGACTCTGCTTTGGCCATTTGTTGAAATTTTTATGAGGATAATCATAAAGCATGTTTCTCAAGATGCCTTTTCCCTTCTGTGTTGGTCAGGTTATCTTAGGTTATTTTTTTCTGTGTGTGTATTGGTCATGATTGCTAAGTAACATCCCACAATTTAAAGGAATAGCTTATGTTTTATTTAGACGTCTACTTTTGATAGCCCATTTAGGTAGTCTCACATTTTTCCCCTTATAAATGATATCACTATGAAATTCTTATGTATCTTTCAGTGTTCATTCCTATTGGATTTAAGACTACTGGTAAACTTGTCAGTAGAATAACACATTCATGTGCTCAGATTTCTTCCCAAGTCAATCTTCAATGGGTATTTTACATCTCAGTGTCTCAACCTCAGCATTATAGATATTTGGGGCCATAAAGTCATTTATAGAAGAAGGCTGCCTGTGTAACAATGTTTAGAGTAACTTTGCCTTCTACCCAGTACATGGACAATTCTCTCCCCACAACTTGTAGTAACCACTGATGTCTATAGAAATATACTTCTTCTGGGAGGCAAAATTCCTCCTCCTTCTGCTTTGAGAAGTGAACATGAATCCAAGGCAATTCAAGGAACTTAAAAAGATTTATCTGTTTATGTGACCTTCATATTTGCTATGATTATTGCTACCTATTATTTTTGAGACTTCTTAAATTTATTTTTATTGCCTCCATATTTATTTTTAAGTGAAATATTTTCATTCAATATATTCCTATCATGCTCTCTCCTCCCACAACTCCTCCCATGACCACCTATTTTTAAGAAAGGATAATCCACCCTGAAAGCTTTCGGTAACAGACAGCTAAACAGTGCTGTGGTTAATTTTTTAGCTTCCAGCTATATAAAAATGGCCTGTAGATAACTTCCTAACTCCACATTTTAGTCTTGATTCTATAGGTTTGTATTTTAACCATAGTTTGAAGGGTATCCCTGAAAGTTTACATAGATTAAAAACCATTCCTCTCTTGAGGACTCTACTTGTTACTGATGAATCAGTTCTCTCATTGTATTGAGCTTGCATCACTAGCACATGACTGCTTGCTAAAACATTTTCCCACATTCATTATATAGGCTTCTTGCAATATATTTCTCATTTTCATAATGATACTTTTAAATACCAAGGAAAGCAATTGTTCCTATTTCAATTATTCCTAGTTCTTGATCATACATCACCCCAATGAGGAAAATTTTCTCAGCTCAATTCAAGAACTAGTTGTAAGAATGCCACCTGTGTGTCAAGCACAGTGTTGGGTGTGTTGACATGTTCATAGCAAATAATTGCATAATAGACCCCATATTGCAATGATGGTCTGCAGAAGAGAATACTGCCTGGGAAAGAGGCTTCCTGACATCATAAACACAACATTCTGCTTATTTTAATACTCATTTACCCATTTATTATTTCTTTAAAGTATTTAATTAATAGTTACCGACTATACCCAGCTTGGGGACTGGAAGAAATATTCATTATATGCTGATTACCCAACCAAATTAATGAATCCACCCATAATACCCGTGATGTTCATTAGGTCCCCAAAACTTGTGCATTTTCTAACTCCAAGTTAACACCCTTTGACCACCAATTCCACAACTATTAGAAAAGCTATCATAGAATAAGCTAGAGGTCATAGTGATGATGAATGCTTGGAGAAAAGACAATCTAAGCATGAAATGGGTGGATGTGCAGTGATGGAACCACTAGAGTACAGAAAGTATAGAGTTTTCTAAAATAAACAAACAAAAAAAAGAGAACATTCACATGACCCAGCAATCGTATTTCTAAACACATCCCCTGGAAATAATGCTGGTGTATTAAAGAGACAATGTGCATGCTTGTGTTGTTTGTGATGATCAAAATAGTCAAGAAGTAGAAACCTAGTAGAAAGAACTAAAGAGTGTTTGGTGTATGTATTCAGGGAAGTGCTATCCAGCAGATTTCAAAGAAAGAAAAACCATATTTGTGACAACAGAGATAAACTTTAGGAAGTAACATTAAGTGAAACAAGCCAGGTAGAGAGAAGATGTAGCACTTGACTGTGTAACACAGGAGTGGAAAGGTGCAAGTCTAGGAATGCCGAATAGCAGGAAAGGGATCTACCATGATCCCAGTCTGTTCACACAGTTGTAGAAGATAAAGCTGGAGTAGAACCAGGCCCAGATTGCTCAATGGTCTCGGTATCCTTTTGAGGGTTCTGAACATGCATGTGTCTGAGGCCCACTGCTGCCACAGAGAGAGAGAAAGCGAGCTTTAAGATGCCTCACTTGCCACCTCAGCGTCGTCAGCAGGAGAACTTGTTAAACATCCCTTTTCTTGGTGTGTTCTTGTCATGGCACTGCATCCCTTTGTAGGCATCGTTAGGACCCCAACACTAAACACGAGAAAACCAGCAAAAGTCACTTCTTGTCTAAGTCTTAACTTGTTGGTAAGCAGCAGAGCCAGGACATACACAGACTATATGTCTTTTATTTCATAGTCATGGCTTGAAACTGCCCCAGAACCCATCATCTACTACAGACTTAGCCTGTATCATCAGACAAGCATTGGTGTGTCCTGATCTCAGTTTACATTGTATGGGTCCACTCACAGTCATGTTAAAACGGCTCCTTATATAAATACTGTTGAGTGTCAGAGTAATTTTCTTAAATTTGATTAAGAGTTTCCAACAGTGAAAATTACTTTTATTGATATGTGTGGGACTTGCATATTTATTTACTTCTGTTTCAGTTTTATCAAAACAGAAGACTTCAGGACTACTTTGTTCTCTAAAAATATTTAATGCATTTTCCAGAAATAATTTTGTTTGAAAGTATTGCATTGAGTCACGCATGCAGTATCATAAGTGCCACACACATAAAAAGAACCATATTTGTCAATATGGCCTCCAGTGTGATAAGAAATGTTTCTTAAGTGTTGGGAAGTGGCAAGACACCTTATAAGAGCTATCGAGGTGAGGAAGGGCTTATTTCGGCTCATAGTTCAAGGATGCAGTCCACCATAGTGAGCAAGGCATGGAAGGTGGGGCGGGAAGCACCCGGCCGTGGGGCATCAACCGTCAGGAAGCAGAGAGGGATGAATGCTGGTATTCACCTAGTTTTCTCTTTGTGCTATTAATGAACTCTCCCGTGGAATGGTGCCACCCATATTTAGGGTGGGTTCCTACCCTTAATTCACTTGTTCTAGAAACCCCCTCAAAGGCATGCTTAGAGACTTGTCTGTTTAGTGACTCTAGACTGGCAATCAACATTAACTATCACATCTAAATTCTAACTTTTCATTCAAAAATCCCAGATTTCAACACAGAAAAATGAGGACACAAAACTTTTCAGCTATTTCTCTTTGTGCTGCTGGCTCACTGGTTCATTTAAAAAAATATTTGCCAAATATCTGCACTTGAAAAGCATAGTTTGTGATCCTTTCAAACATAAAGGATGCTTGTAGGGGAAAAAAAAATCAGCTAATACAGTTTGCAACTCAGACAATCCCCAAAACATTACATTTCTAACTTTAAAATAAAATATTTGAAAATGGATGGACACTAAGGGGTGAGCTCACGTGAGTTTGACTTTTCATCAAGGGCTTGTTTAAGCCTTACCCCTGTGCTTCTTCTGCTTGATGGAACCAGTCTGGGACACAACGGCACAGGCACGGGTTTCTGCCATCCGTACGGGCAACTCCATCTTTTGTGAAAAAGATTGTTCTGGGATAAACCACAAGATTCAAAGCAGTTGGTAATTTGAATGTTGCAGCATCACTTCACTTTGTTCTGCTAAGTATCCATCGGGAAGAAAATATTCCCCAGCAATCGTCTGGCGCTGGACACCTTGGACCACCCTAACATGACAGCAAGAGCGGCAGCTGTGCAGTCAGCACTGCGAGGCAAGCTCAGTGGCAGCGGTGGAATGCTCCTCTCCAACTCGGGGTTTATTGTGGGGAAGAAAGACTGAAAATCTCTGAACACATCTAGAAGGAATTCCCAGATCAAGTCAATTAAGGTAGGAAGACCCACCTTAAGTGTGGGTGGCACAATTCCATGGGATACGGTTATACCATTAAGTAAAATGCAAACTGAAAAATACCATGTCAGAACTCATGAAGTATAGAGACAACAATGTTCTGTGTTTGGTGTCTGTTGTTTAGGGAACCTATTGGCTGCTGGGGCGGGCGGCTGTGGGTTTGTCTTGTAACAAGGAGTGCCAGGATCTCCATCCTGTTTCCCATTAATGTTTAAAGTGAGTGAGCTGTGTCTTGCCCCCTAGTGGACAATCTATGTCATTGCACAATGCAGAGCACGAAAAAGCGAAGAGGTTCTGGGAGCACTGCTCTGACTAAGGGTTTAGGGGTGAATTCACTCATTTGACTGTCATGCATAATAAACAAAAATACAAGGAACCCAGACAGGCCAGGTGTGAGTACTGTGGTCCTGAACTGCACAAAAGGAGAAAGCTAGCTGAGTACGAGTAACCCTCTTTCTCTGTCTCTCTATCTCTCCATGTGTCTCTCCCCGTTTTTCCTGATGGTTGATGTTCATGACCAGCTGACTCACATTTTTGCCACCCTGTGTCCCACAGTATAAAACACACAAGGGGAACCAGGGCCACTTTCCTGCTGAAAGGCAGGTGGTATCTCTTCCTCCAGAGAGACCCTCCAGCTACACAATGCGATGAGTCACCTGGAAGACATGGTTTTAGCCATTTCCTCTCAAATATGGAATTCTGTAACAGTTTGTGCATCTCAAGGAACACACCAAATCTGTGTTTAGCACATTCACTCCGTTTTTCTACAAACTTTGAAAATCTGGTCTCAATACAATAATAAAGCTTACCTGCCCCCATAAAACTGTTAAAAACTTTCCACTTCATAAGAGCAGTATGGTAAATTGCTTACATTAGCATTAAGGTAGTTCTCATCCTAACTTCTTATGTATATGTTTGGTTGTACTTAATGTGGTCCCTTCTCTCATGACTCAGAAGGTTCTGTTACGTCAGTTTTATTTTTCTGGGTTTTTTTGTTTTTGTTTTTGTTTTTGATATCTTTAGACATAGTCATTCTGTAGGTTAAGAGTGTGAAGCTTACAATACCCTCTAAGGTCAATACTTAGTCCTTAAGCATGAAGGAAATTGATGCAAATAAATAATCTTGTAGTTTAAAATAATATGTTGCTAAGTTCAAATAAAAAAAATTTAATTTAAAAACATTTCCCCCAAATATACTTCAAGAAAGAGAGAGCAGGAAGGGAGAGGAAAGGAAGGAAGAGAGGTAAGGAAAGAAAGACGTGGAAGAGAAACTCACTTCACCCCAGATTTTTCCTGGGTGGCAGAGAATGTTGTACCACTTTGCCATAGTCTGAATTGGAGCAACCAAGCTCAGCCTGGTTTCTCCAGGGGCTGAGCCTTCTTAGGCAAGTGTGAAGAGTAGATGGGACAGCCATGCCACAGTCTCAGCACGGGGCCTGACATCCAGGAAGTTCACATCTGCTCTTTGCTGCTACAAATGTTCCTCTGTCCAACTTTTACAAATGGGGGTTCGTGTTTCCTGCACCCCCACCTTTCCCAGAATGTGTCTTTAGTCTTTCTTCCTCTATTCTACTTTCCAAAACCTTAGATTAACATTCAAGTATTTACACCCCTATAAAACATGCCCAAAGTACTGTATTCACTGTTTATAGTGACATTAAAATGTCGTTTCTATAAAAATCATAGTATTCATGTAGACCTATTAGAGTGTTTATGCTATAATATCCGAATTTGGCAGAGTTTACTTTTCCCCATTTATGAGAAATGATCCTCAGTGCATGCAACTTAAATGCATTTATATCAGTAATTCAATAGTAAATGTTTAATAGCCATGGACTGATGAAGCAATTGCTTGTCAGCATTGATGTGCAAGCCCTTGGAGGCACAATATTTAACAACAATCCAGGCACATTATTTTGATAGCACATGATTGAAACAGGACTTCTGAACTTGGCCACCTTACAAATCACTCTACCCTCAGTTTAAAGACTTCCATTGCTGCCAACGACTGCATGCTGTGTGCGGAGACTTAAATGAGAAAGCACGTTTCCTCTTGAAAACACCATCTTACAGCACACAGAATCGCCGTCATGGTTCTATGATGGACTTTGAAGTGAGTGTGCTTGAGTTGGCTGATTTCCCATCCCATTTCGTAGCCTCACATTCGCTAGATAAATATTCCTTTTCTGCCTTTGCAGCAATGACAGGGAGCCCCCGAAGAAAGGACATATGGTGGACTTGAGTCGGAAATGTTTTGACAAAGGCTGTGATGGCGTGTGGCAGAGGGAGCAGCATTTTACTCTCTCAGTGGCTTATCGGAGAGGCCATTTCATCACACTGTCCCCTCCAATTAGCCAGTTGTCAAGTAATTCTGAGGCACAGGATCCTGGCTGTTCCCTGGCTAGCTCTTATCCCGGTGGTTGGTCTAAGTACCTGGCGAGAGTCATCCTAAGGATGTTGACAATAGGCAGATCCCGAGTA
Source organism: Peromyscus attwateri (assembly GCA_902168425.1). NCBI lineage: Eukaryota > Metazoa > Chordata > Mammalia > Rodentia > Cricetidae > Peromyscus > Peromyscus attwateri. The sequence continues at coordinate 12,441 of CABHPP010141433.1, read as the reverse complement.
TTCCAACAAAAAAAAAGTCTATGTTCACCCCCACCCCTACACACACACACACACACACACACACACACACACACACACACACTAAATATCAGAGGCAGGATAACTCAAGGAAAAGAGGCTTATATGACTCACATTTTCAGATACTGAAAGTTCACACAGCCTGGGGCAGGTCCCGACCTGCAGCCTCAGGAAAAAACAGCAGAGTGTGGGGGAGAGTTAGCAATGTCACCATCAGAAGGGCCCACTCCGGCTTGCTTTCTTTCTTTTTCTTTCTTTCTTTCTTTCTTTCTTTCTTTCTTTCTTTCTTTCTTTCTTTCTTTCTTTCTTTCTTTTCTTTCTTTCTTTCTTTTAATGTCAACTTGGTCTCTGGAAAACTGCCTTCCAAGAGCGGTTCTCCAATGAACTAAGGGGCCGGGCTTCTCAGTAGGCCCTTCTCCCTAAAGGTTCTACCATTGTCTTCCATTATTTCTACTCTGGGACCCAGGAAAGGAACCTTGGGAGAGGACACACTTAAACCAAATCCAATGGTTGCCTCTCTGAAATTGCTCCATTCGTCCCAGTCTATGATAAGGATCCCAGGCTGTTTTATCTCCTGCCTTGGTGCTGTGGTGCCTGGATGTGAGCTATTTCTCTCCTCGGCCAGACCTGCTCAGGGCTTTTGAAGACAGCTGGGCTGAACCCGGCAGCCTTGCCCAGTGCACACTCTCGCTGTGCTTTGACGAGCCACTGATCTCAGAATTCCCCTCTAAAGGAGGGGTGTTGATGAGGTGTTGGAGATCTGGTAATTGCATTCATCTTTCTTCTCCCTGAGGTATGTCTGCATGCTCCCCTGCTCGTGTGGGAAAAGGCAGAACCCAAGGTCTCTCCAGACTGACCCCACGGAGGCACTTCTGCCTTGAACATAAGTACTTAGAGAAACCACAGGCCTGTGTGGCGAGTGTATTCATGTCAGATGGACCCTTTAGTGCCTCCTTTCTCAGCAGAGGGCATCCTCCACAGTCCCACCATCTTCAGTCAGGGGGCCTCTGTCTTTGGGTTACATTTAATTGCGAGCTCTGTGTTGTGAAAGTTGGTCCCATCGTTCCATTTCTTATATGAGGACACAGGGCTAGAGTAAACCCTTGGAATTCCCAGTTTACAGGTGCCCATGAACAACAGAGACTGCCCTGTGCAGCTACTGCCTTGCCCTCTTACCTTGTTTCCCTGGTACAGAAGGCAAACAATAGACATCCATAGCTGTGACACCCCTGTAACCCTTGTGCCCTGTGAAAGAAACCTGAGAGGGCACAGGTCGCCTGGACAGTAAGAAGAAATCATGGAAAAGAATGTGTTCACTCTTGCGCTTGCTAGACAGCTGTTGAAGACTGTTTCCAGGCAGGTTTCCACGCCTTTTCTCTGTGGTTTATCTGCGTAGACAGATAACATCTGTGGCAGTGTACTTCAGTCCTACACACAAACACATGCATCAATTTGACTCATTGATAACTAAAGGATCAGTGAAAAGTGTGGTGGTATTGTGTTCCCCAAAATATTGTGCATGCTAATAAACTTATCTGGGGTCAGAGAAGAGAACAGCCACAATATTAAACATAGAGGATAGGCAGTGGTAGCACACGTCTTTAATCCTAGCATTCCAGAGGCAGAAATCCCTCTGGATCTCTGTGAGTTCAAGGCCACATCGGAAACAGCCAGGCATGGTGACTCACACCTTTAATCCCAGAAAGTGAGCCTTTAATCCCAGGGAGTGGTGGCAGAAAGAAAAAAGATATATAAGGCATGTGGACCAGAAACTAGAAGCATTTGGCTGGTTAAGCTTTCAGGCTTTCGAGCAGCAGTTCAGCTGAGATTCATTCTGGATGAGGACTCAGAGACTTCCAGTTTGAGGAAACAGGATCAGCTGAGGAATTGGCAAGGTGAGGTAGCTATGGCTGGTTCTGCTTCTCTGATCTTCCAGCATTCACCCCAATACCTGGCTCTGGGTTTGTTTTTATTAATAAGACTCTAAGATTCGTGCTACAGAAAAGAAAAGGTCACATTTCACCACATTATCTATTTGATTTTGATTTTGAGTCTAGGAAGGTTAACGATCACTTGATTGCAAACGTGGAACAGTTGGACACACTGAATACTTGTCATAGGGAAACTTTAAATATGACGCTGTAAGTTGGAGGTCTGGTAGGGCTTTGGACCGTCATAGTGGCTTAGAATTCCTGTACCCCTTTATCAATTACTCCTACCCACACTTTCAATAAAGGTGTATGATTGATTTCTGATATTTGCAATAAAGCTTTTGAAGGGAAGTGATTTATTCTGGTTATGTGGTGAGTAATCTTCTACACAGAATTAAGTCTAATTTAATATTTTACTGGCATTATGCATAAACTAGGTAATATAATTAAAAGGAGGCCATTTGTTTTACAATCAGTTACCAGTTTCTTAGATTACTAGATTGATTACATCACTAATTAAAACATAAACTTGAACAAATATTGTCATATTACATGAAACATAGAAAATAAAGTGTTCTAGGTTTGATATCTATTTTTTTAATCAGTTTTCGGTGAGAGTGACTTCAGACAGGAGGTGTCTTTATTGTGACTAACCCTGTTAGTGTTTGCGTGGTCTGTGTCTTCTCCCTTAGTGGACAATCTTTGCACAATGCAGGGCTCAAGTAAGTGAACATGTCCTGTGTGCACTGCTCTGTTGAGGGCCTTGGCTGAAGTCAGTCATTTGACTGTGACGCATAAGAAACCTGTGAGGTGGACTCTATTATTATGGTCAAAGTTGGGGCTTTGGGGTGCATTTCATTGAGAAACTTTTCTAAGTCATAGGGTGATAAAGAGGCAGAAGTTGGCTTGAGTCCAGCTGTTCTGGACCCACAGGGCCCCTTGTTAGCTGTATCAACAGCCAACCCCAGTGTAGTAGTGTGCCTGTCCACAGACATGCCGGGCTTACAGAAACATGATTCGATTTTCTTTTGCTCACTTTGAAAACAGGTTTTGATCACAGAACTTAATTTTATGGTTTATAAATACACAGAACAAAGCTTAAGAAATATGTCCCCCCCCCTTCGACCATGTCACAGTTAATTGAACTATGTTGCTCAATTTTCAAAATATATCTCGAGAAAATTAATGAATTTGCCCAGGCTCCACTGGGGATAGATGAGCAGTACAAATATTCTGAGCTCACAGAAAACAGGGTGTGCAGTTGGTGGAGAAGCCAGACAGCTGAAGCCAGGCAACCCTGCAGACAGCAGACTTGGCAGTCCAGGCTCCCAGGACAGAAAGTATACAGAGTCTCAGCAAAGAGAGTGTACTCAGAGATGCACTGGGGAGAAGCTTGGCTCTGGGGAGGGTAAAACAGAGAACACCCGAGACAGGAAAGTCACAATGACAGTCACACGTGCAGGGTGCTTCCAGCGGTGACCAGCGCTGGGAAAAGCTTTCTCTGCCTATGCGCATGCAAGCAGCACTAATTAAACTGAGTGGGTCACAAACAAGCAAAACAAGGCGGAAAGACTCAAAGGTAGGAGGGAGGGGACTGGGTCAGAAGAAGGGGTTCCGAAAGAGTGTGGGAGGTGACCAGATCATGGGGTGAAAATGACTAAAATATATTATATACATGCATGAATCTGTAGACCAATTAATTAATAAGACAAACAAGAGGAGGTGTTAGAGAAGGTTCCAGAGGGAAGGATGACATTTTAGGGGCAATGTTTAAAGTGAAGTTAAAAGTACAGTTGGAGCTAATTTGAAAAGCTCGTGGATCAATGCACCAAAAGGTTGCATTTTTTTTTTTGAAGCTTGTGAGTAGAAAAAGAAGAAAACAAAAAGAACAACTACATTGTGCTAAGAAAGAGCCAAGGTGTGGGTATTGTAAATAATGGTCCCAATTCACTCATGCACAGTAACACAAAGAAGTTTATCCCTGTCTTCTAGACAGAGACAGCTCAGTCTTAAGGAAGATATGGAGTCTTCTCCATGTTTGCCGTTTTGAGCTCCACTGTTGCATGACTTCTCAGACTATCAGAAGTTTTGGTACTTTATGTGTGGCTTTGGGATGGCATATGTCAATTCAGTAAGTTATTTGCTAATGTGACCACAGAAGTACCAAGTTTTGGAAGGCTGATTTTAGCCACATTTTCCAGGGGTAACGCTGATTTTGAATCTGAAATAGGCCAATGAAAATGCCAAATATTTCCTCTGACTTCTGTTGGGGAGTTGCTCTTGTCAGACTTCCAAACCAAATGCATTTTAAATCACAGCCACAGGCTGACTCCTAATAGTGTTTCCAAGGAAGGAAAGGGAGGCCAAAATTGTTTTCTAGAATTAATTCAAGGTTGCCTGAAAACTTACCTTCTCATAATGAATCAGACCAAGCTGGAAACATGATAAATTTAATTATAATTGACTCTGTGTTGGTATTGCTACTCATTTGCATATTCATCAAGTCCCAGGGAATAATTTTTCCTGTGTACTTGGTATTAAAACAGAGTAAAGGCCAATGTACAGAAAGGGGAAATAATGGATTTTCCTCTAATTAAAAGGTAAGCAGCTCACTGGTAGTAAACTTCCAAGACTCACTCCACTGGGAATTTCTCTTTTCTCATGGTAGAGGTGGTGATGAAGGTTGTGGTAGAGGTGATAATGGACATGATGGTAGATGAGGTGGTAGAGGTGGTGGTGGTGGAGGAGGTGGTGGTGGAGGTGGTGGTAGAGGTGGTGGTAGAGGTGGTGGTGGAGGTGGAGGTGGTGGTGGTGGAGGTGGTGGTGGTAGAGGTGGTGGTGGAGGTGTGGTGGAAGGTGGTGGTGGAGGTGGTGGTGGTGGTGGTGGCGGCGGTGGAGGTGGAGGTGATGGTGGTGGAGGTGGTGGTGGAGGTGGAGGTGGAGGTTGTGATGGAGGTGGTGGTGGAGGTGGTGGTGAGCAGAGCCATAATCAGGAAAGAACAAGGCACCTTATTCTTTATGTATCATTTATTTAATGAGTCTCTTTCAACTTATAAATGTCTGAGCATTGGAAAGTGAATATCTGAGTCAGAAAAGGGTTTCTTTTTATTTTTCTCATTAACATCACCATCCTGGGCTTTTTATCACCTTTGAGACACATGTTAGAGTGAGGCAGCAGAATTCCTGATTCAGCATGGGGAGGGTGACTGTCTCCTAATGTGAGTCTCTAGAGGGCTCTTGGGTTCCGAATATTTTATGACTTGCTCAGTAGGCATACGGTCTGATGGGAGTATACACTCAGTGGAGGCTGGATTGTGAAGGAATTTTACAAAAGACACAAATTGCCAAGAGGAGTAAAACCACTAATTGTAACCCAGAGGATTGTCTCTCCAAGAAGCCAGCAATGCTCGGCCTAGATCTGCCATCATGCCTGGTTTTGTTACAGCACCAAGTAGAATTTTGAAGTTACCAGGCAGATGAGGATAAGAGCCAACTTAAGTGAGACAGAAACCTGTGACGTCTGATCCTCCATGTATCAGAACAGAACACACATGTGACAGATTTTCTCAGTCAGTGCCAGAAATGAAGGTACCCAGTGAGTGCCTGATCATACTCCATTCCTTGTTTCTGATGAACAAATTAATAATAATTTCCTAAAGAACATTATTGTTTTCAAAGTAGTCCATCCTCCTATTCTCTATTCAAAGCAACCTTTCAGGAGGTACAAGGTAAAAAATATATATACCTATTTGTATTGCATTTTATCACTTGTATGTGTTGTATGTGTATGGTGTGTGTGTGTGTGTGTGTGTGTGTGTGTGTGTGTGTGTGTGTGCGCGCGCCCGTGCGTGCGCGCGGGAGTTGCTGTGCAGGCACTTACAGAAGCCAAAGGTTGATGTCAACATGTTTTCCTTAATTACTTGTCCACATTATTTATTGAGACCACTGGACCTGGAAGCCACTGTTTTGGCTAGACTGGCTTGACATAGAGCCTCTCTACCTCCCAGCACTGGGTTACGGGTGCACACAGGCTTGGCTTTTTTTTTAATGTGGGGGCTGGAGAATCTGAACTCAGGTCCTCATGTTTTCGCTTTACCCCCTGAGCCATCTCTGCACTGCCCCAGATCCCACACGTATTCCTTGAATATGTGAATGAAAGGGGGCTGCTCAGAATGCTGTTAAATTTTGTAACCATTTTAAGAATGAGAAAATTGAGTGTTGTCTTGAGTCACTTGTGGCTTTGGCAGGAATTTGAGCTCAGGTTACTGAAT